>JZKD02S2265275.1:334072-356224 GCA_000966675.3 Picea glauca
TGATCCTCTTTGCTTCTTGTGAAGCCAAGTCCCAGCATATAAGTATCAAATTTTTGATACCACATCCTTGGTGATTGTTTTAAACCATACAAGGACTTTTTCATCTTGCATACCATCTCCTTCTTTCCCTTCACAGCATAACCTTCTGGTATCTTCATATATATTTCTTCTTCCAGATCCCCATGCAGGAATGTTGTCTTCACATCCATTTGTTCTACTTCAAAATCAAATGCAACAGCAACAAATAATCGAAATCTTATAGAGGTTAACTTGGCAACAGGAGAAAAAAACTCACCAAAATCAATTCCCTCAACCTGGGAATAACCCTTTTCTACTAACCGAGCTTTGTATTTATCCACTTTTCCTTATGCATTCAAATTCTTGTTAAATAACCATTTGTTGCCAATGGGATTTCTTCCATATGGCAACTCCACTAGATCTAAAGCCTCATTCTTATCCAAAGATTCCATTTCTTTGTCCATGGCCCTTTTCCAGATATTTCCATCCTCTGAATCCACTGCCTCACTGACATTTATAGGATCATCATCAGTAATAGACAAAGCAAAATTTGAACAGAAATCAGATGGACTATACCTTTCCAGTAGCATTCTTTCTCAAACCAATATCCTCAATACTGGAGTATGAGGATATTCTTCTTCTGATTCATGTTCTTCTGTAGAATCCGATTCATCATCCTTTAAATCAAACTCTATCTTCTCTGGTTCTTCCTTACTTGGTAGGACTTCTTGTTTAACAACATCCTTGATATCTCTAAATACCACATCTCAGCTATACACTACCTTCTTAGCTATTACACCCATCACTAATAGTGCTTCCTTGCAGCTTATACAGAGTTCCAAACCAAACTCCCTTTAGCAACACCATTGCTCCTCGAACCATCCTATAGGTTTCCTTTTCAAATATTGTTTTTGCCCCTGCATCGTCCATTTTGCTTACAGAAATAAAATTTATGGCCAAACCTGGGATGTGCAGAACACCAGGTAGTGTTCTAATCCTTCCATCTATGAGCTTCAACTTGACTCTTCCTCTTCCTATGATTCTGGTTGTCGAATCATTACCTAAGAAAACATTACCTCCATCATACCTTTCATACTCACAGAACCACTCCCTGTGGGCAGTCATATGAAAGGATGCACCAGAGTCAACCAACCATGCCTCATGATCTGCATGTGTGCTTGAAGAGGCCAAGTACACATCCCCTCCTTCTTCCTTCGAGGTTTTTTCTTCTGTAGAATGAGATTCTTCAGATCCCTTCTTTTTCTCAACCTTGGATCTACATTGCTTGTTGTAGTGCCCTTATTTTCCACATCTCCAACATACCCTTACAAAATTTCTAGGAGATTTAGATCTACCCTTAGACTTAGATCTCCCACTTGAGAAATTAGTTCTATTCCTTTCCTGGGAACATCCTCTTGCAAATAATGCGTCCGTGCTCTGTCCTTCCATATTATTTCGTCTCATCTCCTCCAACAACAAGCATGAGACCACTTCTTCAAACTTCAAGGAAGTTGTATTTCTACCTATGGCCACAACCAGATTATCCTGCGAGTCTGGTAAAGAACACAATAAACTGATACATTTATCTTCATTTGAAATTTTAATCTCAACAGATACTAACTGACTTACCACGGTATTGAAGGCATTCAAATGCTCTGCTACCAAGTCTCCATCTCTCATCCTCAGGTTATATAGCTTCTTTCTCAGGAATAGTTTAATCACTAGGGACTTAGACTGATACAACTTCCCCAACTTTTCCCATAAATCATTGGTTGTAGCTTCCTCTGACACATTCAGTAACACTGAATCATAGAGACACAGTCGGATTGTGCTATTTTCCTTCCGATCAAACTTTTTTCAGTCATTTGTTGAAGTTCCTGTAGGTGCAGTACCTGGATCTACCGCGATCCACTGATCTTTTTCCACCAACAGATATTCCATCTTGAGCTTCCATAGCTCAAAATGTTTCCCATTAAACTTCTCGATCTCCATCTTCAAATTGCTTGCCATTTATTTTCACCTGAAAAATCAATATCACAAATCTCCCACTGTAACAAGGCTTATCATAGTCCCGAGCCAAACCCTTTATCAAAAAGGCGTCCCTCTGAAGCCAATAAATCTATGATACCAAATGTAAATTCTAACCTTGTACAATATCTACTGCAAATAGATATTCAGAAAAAGAACAAAAAATATACAATGGAAAATACAAACATTACACAGATATTTTTCCCCTGGAAACCCAAACCGGGAAAACCAGCATATTCTATATTCATTCATTGTGATACATTGTTTACAATACAATATACATATAGGATCCATCGGCATCCAAAACCCTAACCCAATGACCTAGATTAGTCCAAAACCCTAATTCCTTAACCGGAAATAGAAAACCATCGGAAAATACCATGTGCCAAAAATCCACCTAAATACGTGAAACTACTACTCGTGCAAAGAATATAACACATACCCAACAGGGTCATCATTTTGGAGGCACCTACAATAGTCTGTGGTCACCCGCCACATGTACACACCAACAAACAATCACGCAATAGAGATCAAGGTTGTTACAATGTGTGGCAGGAGTATGACAGAACACTTGATCGTCCAGATGCCCTGTCAAAGGAAAGCATTGACACATCATTTTCTAACGACGAGATCTTGCTGATGATTGAAATGTCGCGACAAAGACGAGCGACTATGATGTGACTAAATACCGTCAGTTCTATTTTTAGCAAAAGGCCATTCCAAGAGCCATCTGACTGAGAGTAGTCAAAACCTAGTTTCTATGGATAGTAGTTAGAGCGCAGGGTAGCCCAAGCGGCACACCCTTGCCTATATATTCCATATTTTCAATCTAATCTAGGTTGGTTGGCAAAACAGTGTAGATAGTGACTATTGATTGTAGTTTTTTTATCCGATTGAAACTTAATGCAAAATTCTTGAAGCTTTGATGAAAATATTCTAACAGTGGCAATCTGATGTATTGTATTCTTTCTTTGCGTATGTTCTTTCTTGTGCTCTTTATATTCAAATCTTTAATTTATGTCTAAATCGGAACATGATTTCGAATTTAGAATTCACTGCGCAATGCTCTAGATTCGCGCCATTTAGACAAACCATGTTTCTTCTAAGTTAACTCTGAATTCATCCCCAGCGGTGCTCCGAGTTGCTTCATGTGTTTTTCTCTCACCACACACAATGATTTTTAACTGAAGACTGTTTCTCATTTAGCCTTTATCCTCTCGAGTTCAGTCACTGATTCATTTTCTTTTGTCGTTTTCTTAAATCTACTCCATAGCCCAAGGTCTTGCTTTCTTTCGCCAATAGAACAAAAAATATTGTTTAAAAGTGTTAAATCTAGCCCAAAGTTTAAAGTTATATCCTGTACAAAGACGAAGTCTCCAGAGAGAGCCCTCTCCAGGTCCAAAAGGCTAGTTTCAGGCCTCAAAGTTGGTTTGTAGGTTGCCTTTGTCATTCGTTTTCTCATCCGAGCGAAGTTTACAGAGCGCTAACATTCTCGTGTCATTGTCGAGGAAGCAATTGAATAAATTTACCCTGGGAGAACGACTAAAGCTATAGTTTTGACCCATGAGGGTAACAGTGGGGGAAACATTTGTATTGGCTGAAACCTTTACCTTGGCGACTCTAGTGAAAAAGACTAGTACCACGTAGTAGCGCCATTCACAAAACCTAGCTCCGAAAAAAATTTATACCAGAGCCAATCCTGACCCTGACCCTGTAGAGCTCATGTATGATCCCAAGATACTTCTACGCAAGGTAAGGGAGAAGCCACAAGACCCATTCTATTACCTAGACATAAATATACCCTTTCCCAAGGACAGGGCTCAAAGCATTGACAACCTCGAGTTTGATGCTTTGTTCGAACAGACTTTGTTTAGGTCTAAATCAAAAACCAGCTTGGACCATATAGTTTTTTACAAGGAGAGATTTCGATCTCTAATCCCGCAAGTTTAAAATCCCACTTAGAACGTCCCCCAAATCCTAAACCCCCCTAGATAAATGGCCGCCAGATTCTCCCTCCTTGTTCTGCCATCCCAACTACATGATTTTCCCCAGAACTACAATCAAAGGATCAAGCTCTACGACATTGAAGGAAATGTTTCAACCCAAAAACATTTGGATTGGTTCAACCATTTCATTTATCTAGAAGAAGTAGACCATGCAAATGCAAAAATGAGGTTGTTCACACAGATTCTTTCAAGGGAGGTGAGAAAGTGGTTCAAAGCGCTCCCAGCAGCAAGCAGTCAATACTTCACTGCATTTGAAACGTATTTCATTACTAGATGGGGAGACAAAAATAATCCTTTGCAGTTGCTAACACAGTATAACATTATGAAGAGAGCATCAAATGTTATGGTGCAAGAGTTCTCAACCCGTTTCATGAGGTTTTACAACTCGATTCCTGCAGAATTTCAGCCACGTCCTGGGGTTGCGTAGCTTCAATACGCTAACTCCTTCGACAGTGATTTAACCTTGTTGTTAAGGGAGAGAAGATCTGCAAATTTAGACGCTATGATGAGCAATGAAATCAAATTCGAGGTAAACCTGATGGCGTCGGGAAAGATAAAACAAAACTTCAACAAAGGCGAGAGGAACCCCAAGGAGATGCACATCCATCGACCTCTCGACCCTCAGAGTACAAGTTCGACTTGATGATGAAGACAATGGAGAAAGTGATGGAAATAATGTCCCTGGGAAACAAACCCGCCACCCGAGAACAACATGATCCCCAACCTAGGAATCAGAACCCTAGAAAAGGTCTGGTCCCACAGATCAGGTAGAGAGAACAGAGAGACCAGGGTGACCAACAAATAAGGCCCCTGTTCCAAAACAATTACGCGGACAAAGATTTTGATCAGATGTTCAAGGACCAAATGCATTGTTGCGACGACAAAGACACGTGTGTGTTCTTAACGAAGGGAGAGAATGATCAATACATGAGAGAAAATAACAACATTATGTTGGAGATGGACAACACATTGTCTTGGGAAATAGAGGAATTCAAGAAAGGCTATCACAATGTCATAATGCAGTTCCAAAATCAATACAACCTCAAGAGAAAAAAGGCGTCCACGGAGCCTCAGCAAACAAATACCACAAGAGAGCCTCAGCAAACGAATCCCATAAGGAAAACTCTGATGGATATCCATTCCATAAGCTAACCGAAGCAAAACAACCCGACCAAGGATGCGACAGAAAAGGCAAATTCAAAGGAGGAAGTTCCAAGGAGAGCGCCAGAAACAAGCCAGGAGACATGCGTCAAGGAGGTAGAAAAAGTATCTCCCCCTTTTAACTTTGAGAACGAAATGGCCAAAATTAAAATCTTCATCCCTTTCAACGAACTCATCAAGAAAGGAGAATATCAGGATCAGATTATTAAAATTCTAAATATGGGAGAAACTCCTGACACTTTGAATGTCCACGATGATCACCCTGCCATTTTTTTCGGTCTGCGCGTGGAGGAGAGGGGCGATACTAAGGACGCTCCCTCGTTCTATGTTAGTATCAAGGTCCACGATATGACCTTGCATAATGCCATGCTAGATTTGGGTCTGTCGCACAATCTCATGCCCCAAGTGATCATGGACGAATTGGGTTGGACATCACCAAGCCCTATAAGAATATTTTTTCTTTCAATTTTAGGAAAGAGAAATGTTTGGGTCTGATCAAAGATTTGGTTGTGTCACTGACCCAAATCCCTTCTAATAATCTGGTTATGTATGTGGTCGTGACCGATATACCCCCTAAATTTGGCATGTTATTATCCAGGTCATGGCCCACAAAATTGAAAGGAACTCTGCAAATGGACATGGGGTACGCCACCATCCCTGTTTTCGGCCAAGATAGACGGTTATACAGAGAAGTACTATTGAAATACATGGTGAGAAGTAAGACACAGTCAAACAACCACCCTATATGCTTCGTCAAAACTGATATCAGCTCCTCCATATTTTACAATGACCTGAGTTTTGAAGAAGAAGAACTGACAGTTGTCTTGGTTGTTGACGACTAAGCCGCGCAATGGGTAGCAGAGTGCGCAGACCCGAGAAAATGCGTTAAGAACAAGATGTGGAACATGAGTTTCGATGGAGTTGTTAGCAAAGAAGGAGCAAGGGTCGATGTATGGATAATTCCTCCCAAGGTAGGCAAAAAACTCTGCTCATACAAACTTGCTTTCAACTTCACTAATAACATGGTTGAGTATGAGGCGTTGATTTTGGGCCTGAGAGTTTTTAAAGAATTGGACGCAAAGAGGATAGCGTTGAATGGAGACTCTGAGCTCATTATAAACCAAGTGAAAGGAATATATCAATCCAAGAACCCCAGACAGATATCGTACAGAAACCCAGTGCTCGATCTCCTCAAAGAATTCTCAGAGTATAATTTATCGGCGATCCCTAGGGGGTAGAATCAAATTGTGGATGCCTTGGCCACCTCGGCCTCAGTTTTTTAAATTATCATTTTTCCAAACAAAAAGTATGATATCGAATTCAAACACAGGTTGGTGGTGCCTGATAATATCAAGTATTGGCAGGTGTTCGAGGACGACAAATTGGTGGAGAAACAAGCATATGCCTTAATGAAATCTCTAAAGGAGTTTCAAACCTACATACTACATTCCCACGTTATTGCTTATGTGCCCAACAACTCAGTCAAGGATATCTTGACTCATCCTGACCCGGAGGGAATAAGAGGTAAGTGGATCGCGGCCATGCTGGAATATGACCTTGAAATCAAGCCCACAAAGTTGATCAAAGCACAGGGCCTCGCAAAACTGATGGTGCAATCGAAATGCGACGTCCTGGGAATCAACTTCATCGTTGATTTATCAAAGAATCCTTAGGAACAAAAAACTTCACAAGTGGGTCAGAAGTTCATCGATTCACCTTGGTATACAAATATCATTTATGTGTTGATGAATCTGTAAGCCCCTCCAGGGTTAAGTAAGACCAAGGCCATATTTTTAAATCTCAAATCTACTAAGTTATGCATCCTGGACAACTCACTGTATTGGAAAGATCTGGGAGGAATATTGTTGAGTTGCATACTAGAAGATGACACGGAATAGGCCATCAGATAATTCCACAAAGGCGATTGCGGGGGACAGCACTACTGGAAAACCACCGCGCACAAAATCCTCAGAGCAGGTTACTATTGGCCCACCATCTTTGCAGACGTGTACAAAGAAGTTTCCAGTTGCCACGAGTGTCATATTTTCGATGGAAGGAGAAAGTTGCAACCCCTACCGCTGAAACCGATCTCGGTCGAAGCGTAGTTCATTTAATGGGGCATGGATTTTATAGGAGAGATTCATCTTCCATCCTCAGTGCAACACAGATGGATACTTACGGCCACAGATTATTTCATGAAATGGATCAAAGTGATTCCGACAAAGCAAGCCACTGACACAGTCATTATCCAGTTCTTGGAGACCAACATCTTGTCTAGGTTCGGGTGCCCCATCAAGATCATCACAGATAATGTGGGTGCTTTCAATTCCAATAAAATGGAGAATTTTTGCAAGGACTGCAATATAACCCTGGAACATTCTACAACATATTACCCACAAGGTAATGGGTTATCAGAATTGTCTAATAAGAGCTTAACCAGGATCATTAAAAGACTCTTGCAGGAAAATAAGAAAGCCTCAAATAAGAAACTTATTTATGTGTTGTGGGCAGACAAAGTCACTACCAAAAATTCCATCTCCACGTCACCATTCCAAATTGTGTATGGGGCGGATGCAATTTTTCCTACCTCGCTAGGATTGGCTATCAGGAAATTGCTACAAGAGCAAGAGGTTGAGCCAGATTGTATGCAGAGAAGGATAAATCAGTTAATCCACACGGAGCAGATAAGGGAGCAGGTCTACAAATGATCGGAGCTTCACCAGGATAGGATGAAGAAAACTTTCGACAAGCACTCTAAACGGGAGGAATTTCAGGTGGAGGATCTAGTGCTAAAGTGGGATGCGAGAAACGAAGATAAGGGAAAACAAGGAAAATTTGATCATCTGTGGATGGGTCCGTTCAGAATCTACGCGTATCATGGGAACAACGCATATCTGTTAGAAGAACTCAATGGAGATTCCATTGGTTGGGGGCCTGTAAACGATAGGTTTCTCAAACACTATATGGTGCAGTAAAGTCAGTTTAAATCTCATTGTCATTGTAAATAGTCATTTTATTTTATTTTATTTTATTTCAAAGAGAGTTTTTCGAGTCAGTATGTCAGCGAAAAATTGAAGCCCGGAGTGGAGGCCCGGAGTTATGCTAAGTCTGGTTGAAATTGTGTCGAGAAGGTTTAGGTTGCGTTTTTTTTTTTTTTCTGTTGTTTCAGATTATGGAAGGATAATAAGGCCCAATGGTCAAGCACCTGGTCTTCTATTCTTTGCCACCTCACTGGGAGGATAGCAATCCCCGTTGGAGCCACCTGTTAGTGTCGTCATTTTTTTAGTTAGAGTCGGTCTTAGTTGAGTCAGAGTCTGTTTGTCAAAGTGTGTGAGGTTAGGTACTGGAAAGCAAACGCGTTGAAGTCAGCAAGTGGTTGGTTGGCCCTTGGAGACAGGAAGCGATGTCAGAACCAAATATGTGTAAGGGGTAAAGGCCTTTTCCCAAAGAGTTGGGTCATGTCAGAAGAGAAGGTCGTATGTGCCTAAAGTCGAAGCAATTTGTTAAATAGAATTCGCTATGGCGGACAAAGTGACCATCATCAGCTCATAATGAAGTCAGAAAGAATGAAAAATCATGGCACTCATATCACATATTCCCTGCAGCTCTTATCAATTGTACTTGCACACTCCAAAGTGTACCTGTCGTGAAGATGTACTATGAAAATATTCAAGCTCACTCTGAAACCTCCAGTCACCATGAATTCAATGTCCCCCAGCACATTTCCATTTCTCGCCCACCTGATTATAAAGTTTGAGCACTCTACATGAATTTTGTTCATCAGTCAAGTTTACACTTCACTTGTAATTTTTCTCGCAAACCCAGGTCAATTGAGACTACCACCTTTGGCTTGCGGAAAATTCACTAGCGCAGAACCAATATGTGTTGCACCATGAAGACATCCCAGAACATAAGGAAAGGTGCACAAAGTGGAAGGAATGTTGGGCCCGAGCCTCAAATATTGAAGTTGGTCAACGAAGATCCGGAGGTTAGGGCATCTTTTGAGCAGGTCGGATGCATGACCTTTTGTAGAAAAATCCAAGGATTCAACATGAAACTAGCGTAGCAGTTTGCACTCAGGTTCGACAGCTCCCACGTGGTAATTGCAGGTGTCATTTTCCAGGTGACAGACGAAATTATCTCGGTCACGACAGAGATTCCTGCACACAGTGAAAAGTGGTTTAAGGGCATGCCTCTGGACACGCGATGTTACAAAGAATTCATCAAGCGAGACTGTTTAGGTGGGAAAGACGAAACAGGCATTCCAAGTAGATATTTGCACGGGCCTTTTCAGAAACTCATGCAAGTAATTAGGAAATATTTCACCTGTGAGGGAAGGTTTGACAGAATACATTCGGATCACATTAGATTGTTGATGCACTTCACAGAGAGGAGACTGTTAAATCTTCCCTTTTTCTTACACCAATTCCTTCAAGAAATGGAAAACAATGCCCGAGCTTAAACAGATCAACCGAAGAGGAAATAATCGCATGTCTCATTGATTAAATTACTACTAGTGGAGGAGTTAAGGCGATTTGGAAATAACTGGGATTCGTTTCTACTTACAGCAGGCACCCCCAAGGATCCAAAGGGAGATTTTCCTCTACCCGCAGAAAGGGTAACATCGCACCGTGCAAAGGTTGAAGTAGGAAGGGCTATGGAGGAAGGAAGGACATTGGAATCCATGTCCCCCCAATAGCCAATACCTCGAAGGAGGGGCAGGACAAGGAAAAAAAATGAATTCGGGGAGACCCGAGTGCCAAGCGAGTTGTGTGCAAAGTCAGTCGTCGAAGAGTTACTCATGCGCGTTATTCGGTTGGAGCCTGTCAAAGGCAAAATTCAAGAAAGTTGGGGCAGAACGAGGAGGACAAACATTGAAAGCGCAGACGTTCGTGAGTCGTCGCAACAGTTGAAGCAAACGTAGCTCACTTTTGTTGAGCTATACCAAGAAAACAGAGAGTTGAGACAACAATTAGCATCAAATACCCTTGAAGTATCAGCATCACAAGGCCGCGAGGGAAATGTGACTTGGATAAAGAAACAGCTCAGGGAAGCGCAGGATACGATCATATATCTGCGCGAGACAGAGAGGGTGTCAAAAGAAAGGAATGTCAACCGGCCATGGAGAAAGTCTGCGCGGCTCTGGCCAGCGCGCAGAAGAAGCCGAAAGGGAACATGGTCTTGCAAAGGCAAGTGATGAACCTGAAAAGGAAAAACTGGTCTCTCAGGAGAAAGCTTCAAGTATCCAAACTGAAAATGAGACCAGATGCATGATCGACCGACAAAATTTTTTGTTTCCTCAGACGTGGTGCGGACTTGGACTCTGATAGATACCTGCGCGGAAAACATATGCCTTGCAACGATGGAATCTCATCCATTGTGAAGGATAGGTGTCGACGAAGAACGATATGTGGAACATGATTTTCGATGGAGCCATCATCAAAGAAGAAGCAGGGGTCAGCGTATGGATAAGTCCTCCCAAGGTAGGCACACAAATCTGCTCATACAAACTCGCTTTCGACTCTAAGCTTGATATAAACCAAGTGAAAGGCATATATCAATCCAAGCACCCCATATTGAGAGCGTACAGAAACCTAGTGCTCGATCTCCTCGAAGAATTCTCAAAGTATAATTTATCAGTGATCCCAAGGGAGTAGAATAAAACTATGGATGCCTTGGCCACCTCAGCCTCAGTTTTTAAAATTATCATTTTTCAAAACAGAAAGTATGAGATCGAAGTCAAACACAGGACGGAGGTGCCCGATAATATCAAGTATTGGCAGGTGTTTGAGGACGACAAACAGGTGGAGAGGTTTCTCCAAATGAGCGATGAGTTCACTAATATGAACATTGATGACGAGTGTTGTTGCGATGAAGATGAAAGCGCATATGCACACATTGATGATGACCCTTTCAAGAACCAAATAGTTGGAAGGAACATAGTACATCTAAATAATAACAACATCCCAAAAGCATTAGTTTTGTTAGAAAATTTTTTTGTTGAAAACGACGTGGATAGAAATCCCAAGATCACTACGAATGAAGAGGATGTCAAGGATTGTAATATAGGAACCCAAGAGAACCCAAAAATAATCAAATTATCAAAGACTCTCAGTCCAAAGGTCAAACAGGATTACATCAAGCTCATGAAGGATTTTCCCGACGTTTTCGCTTGGAGTTACGATGACTTGAAATTTTATGAAACCAAAGTGATTTAGCATGTCATTCCTCTCAAAGAAGACCATAAGCCTTTCAAGCAAAATCTGAGATGGATAAATCCCCTCCTACTGCCGCTAGTCGAAAAGGAGGTAAAGAAACTTTTCGAAGTCGAAATTATCGTTCCTTTGAGATTTTCGAAATGGGTTGCAAATCTGGTGCCTATAAGGAAAAAGAGCGGTGAAATAAGGTTGTGCGTAGATTTTCAGAATTTGAACAAAGTGTCCCTCAAGGACAATTACCCGCTCCCGAAGATGGACTATATCCTGCAGAAGGTAGTGGGGTCCCATAGGATGTCTATGTTGGATAGTTTATCAGGTTACAATCAGGTCATCGTACATCCAAATGACCGGGAAAATCCAGCTTTCACGACACCATGGGGGACGTTCATGTACGCTAAGATTCCCTTCGGCCTAATGAATGTCTGAGCTACCTTCCAGTGAGCGATGGATATAGCATTTGCTGAGGAAAAAGAAAAATTTATCGTGATCTATATGCATGACATCACGATGTACTCTGACTCCGATGAACAACACCTCGGGCATTTGAAGAAAGTTTTCCAAAAGTGTAGGAAGTTCGGCATATCTTTGAATCAGAAAAAATCGCATTTCAGAATGCAAGAATGGAAACTGTTGGGGCACATCATCTAGAAAGAAGGTATAAAAATAGACCCCAGTATGGTTGAAGGAATCCTAAAAATTAATAATCTGCGCAGCAAGAAGGAGGTGGTGTCTTTCCTGAGAAAGGTGAATTTCCTGAGAAAGTTCATCCTGAACTTGGCGGAAATCATAAAACATATCACCTGCATGCTCAAAAAGGGGAACGAGATCAAATGGAACCCCGAAGCCAAAAAATCATTTCAAGACATCAAGATAGCATTGACCAAATCTCCTGTGTTGGCCATCTCGGACTTCACGAAGGACTTCATCTTGTTCTCGTTCGCCTCAGAGCATACCATTGATGGTGTATTGTTAAAGAAAGACGATTAGAACTTTGAGAATCCTATAGCCTACTTTAGCAGGACAGTGAGGGATTCCCCATTGAGGTATGACATTATGGAGAAACAAGCATACGCCTTAGTGAAAGACCTAAAGGAGTTCAAAACCTACATACTACATTCCCACGTTATCGCTTATGTGCCTAGCAGTCAATGATATCCTAACTCACCCTAACTCGGAGGGAAGAAGAGGTAAGTGGATCACGGCCATGTTGGAATATGACCTTGAAATCAAGCCCACAAATTTGATCAAAGGAGAGGGCCTTGCAAAACTAATGGTGAAATCGAACTACGACGTCCTGGGAATCAATTTCATCGTTGATTTATTAGAGAATCCTCAGGTAGAAACAACCACATAGGTGGCTCAGAAGTTCATCGATTCAACTTGGTATACGGATATCATTTATGTGTTGAGGAATCTACAAGCCCCTCCAGGGTTAAGTAAGACGAAGGCCAAATTTTTAAAGCTCAAAGCTACTAAGTTTTACATCCTGGACAACTCATTGTATTGGAAATATCCAGGAGGGATATTGTTGAGCTTCATACTGGAAGATGACACAGAACAGGCCATCAGAGAATTCCACAAAGGCGAATGTAGGGGACATCACTACTAGAAAACCACCGCGCACAAAATTTTTAGAGCGGGTTACTATTGGCCCACCATCTTCACAGACGTGTAAAAGAAGTTTCCAGTTGCTACGAGTGTCATATTTTCGATGGAAGGACAAAGCTGCAACCCCTACCACTGAAACCGATCTCGGTCGAAGCATCGTTCATGCAATGGGGCCTGGATTTTATAGGAGAGATTCATCTGCCATCCTCAATGCAGCACAAATGAATACTTACGGCCACAGATTATTTCACAAAATGGATCGAAATAATTCTGACAAAGCAGGCCATTGACACGGTCATTATCCAGTTCCTGGAGACCAACATCATGTCTAGGTTCGGGTGCCCCATCAAGATCATCACAGATAATGCGGTTTCTTTCAAGTCCAAGCAAATGGATAAGTTTTTCAAGGACTACAATATAACCCTAAGACATTCTATAGCATATTAGCCACAAGGTAATGGGTTAGCAGAATCGTCTAATAAGAGATTAACCAGGATCATTAAAAGACTCTTGCAGGACAACAAGAAGGCCTGGAATAAGAAACTTATTTACACTATGTGGGCAGACAGAGTCACTACCAAAAATTCCATCTCCACGTCACCATTCCAAATTGCATATGGCGCGGATGCGATTTTCCCTACCTCGTTGGTTTCCCGTCAGGAAATTGTTGCAAGAGCAAGAGGCCGAGCTAGATGATACGCTGAGAAGAATAAATCAGTTAATTGACGTGCAACAGATGTGGGAGCTGGTCTATAACCGATCGTATCTTCACTAGGACAGGATGAATAAAAATTTTGACAAGCACTCTAAATAGGAGGAATTTCAGGTGGAGTATATAGTGCTAATGTGGGATGCGAGAAACAAAGATAAGGGAAAACACAGAAAATTTGATCATCTTTGGACAGGTCCATTCAAAATATGCGCATATCGTGGGAACAACACATATCTGTTATAAGTATTCAATTAAGAATCCACTGGTTGGGGGCCTGTAAATGGCAGGTTTCTCAAACACTATTTGGTGCAGTAAAGTTAGTTTAAATCTCATTGTCATTGTAAATAGTCATTTTATTTTTTGCTTTCTTTCTTTCAAAGAGAGTTTTTTCGAGTCAGTATGTCAGCAGAAAATTGAAGCCTAGAGTGAAGGCCCTGAATTTATGCTGACTCTGGTCGAAACTGTGTCAAGAAGGTTTAGGTTGCATTTTTGTTTTCTGTTGTTTCAGAGTCTGGAAGTCGAATAAGGCCCAACGGTCAGGCACCTGGTTTGTTTTTCTTTTCCACCTCACTGGGAGGATAGAAATCCTCGTTGGAGCCAACTATTAGCACCGTCATTTTTTTAGTTAGAGTCGGTCTTAGTCGATTCATATTCCATGTGTCAAAGCCTGTGAGGTTAGGTACCAGAAATTGAACAGGTTGAAGTCATCAAATGGTCGGTTGGCCCTTGGAGTCGGGAATGGATGTCAGAACCAAGCATGTGCAAGGGGTAAAGGTATTTTCCCAAAGACTCGGGTCCTGTCATAAGAGAAGGTCTTGCGTGCCTAAAGTCGAGGCAAGTTGTTAAATAGAAGTCACTCTGGCAGATGAAGTGACCATCATCAGCTCATTATGAAGTCAGAAAGAATGAAAAATCATGGTGCTCTTATCACATATGCCATGCAGCTCTTATCAATTGTACTTCACACACTCTGAAGTGTACCTATCGCATGGATGTACTGCGAAAATATTCAACCTTTCTCTGAAACCTCCATTCGCAATTAATTCAGTGTCCCCCGGCACATTTCCATTTCAAGCCCACCCGATTATAAATTCCGAGCACTCTACATGCATTTTGTTTATCAATCAAGTTTACTCTTCACATGTAATTTTTCTCGCAAGCCCTTATCAATTGATACTATCGCCTTTGGCTCACACAAAATTCACCACACGCAGAACCAATACATGTTGTACCATGATGACATCCCATAACATAAGGAAAGGTGTGCAAATTGGTAGGAATGTTGGGCCCGAGCCTCAAAGCTTGATGTTTGTCAACAAAGATTTGGAGGTTAGGGTGTCTTTTGAGCAGGTTGGATGCATGACCTTTTTCAGAAAATTCAAGGATTCAACATGAAACTAGCATAGCAGTTCGCACTCAGGTTCGATGGGTCCCGTGCGGTAATTGCATTGTTGTTTTCTAGGTGACAGAGGAAACTCTCTCGGCCACGACAGAGATTCCTGCGTGTGGTGAAAAGTGGTTTAAGGGTATGCCTCTGGACACGCGGTGTTACAAAGACTTCATCAAGTGAGATTGTTTAGGTGGGAAAGTCGAAACGAGCGTTCCAAGTAGATATTTGCAAGGGCCCTTTCGGAAACTCATGGAAGTAATTAGGAAATATTTCACCTGTGAGGGAAGGTTTGACATAATAGATCTGCAACACATTAGTTTATTGATGCACTTCACAGGGAGGAGATCGTTAAATCTTCCCTTTATGTTACACCAAATCCTCCGAGAAATGGAAGACAACACCCGAGATGAAATAGATCAGCCCAAGAGGAAAGTACGGCATATCTCGCTGATTAAATTATTCTTGGTGGAGGAGTTAAGGTGATTGGTAAATAATTGGGATTCATTTCTATTTGCAGCAGGCATCCCCAAGGATCCAAAGGGATATTTCCCTCTACCCGCGGAAAGGGTAACATCCCACCGCACGGAGGCTGAAGCACGAAGGGCTACAGAGGAAGGAAGGACATTGGAAGCCCTGTCCCCCCAACAGTCAATACCCCAGAGGAGGGGCAGGCCAAGGAAAAACAAGGAAGTCGAGGAGACCCGAGTCCCAAGCGAGTCGCACGCAAAGTCAGCCACCAAATTTTTACTCATGTGTGTTATTCAGCTGGAGCCCATCTAAGGCACAAGTCAAGAAATTAGGGGAAAAAGGAAGAGGACATACACCAAAAGTGTAGACGTTCGTAATCCGTCGTAGTAGCTGAAGAAAACGCAGCTTGCTATTATTGATCTATACCCGTAAAACACAGAGCTGAGACAACAGTTAGCAGCAAACACCCTCGAAGTATCAACATCACAAGGTCGTGATTGAAACGTGACTTGGCTAAAGAAACAACTCAGGGAAGCACAAGATATGATCATACATATACGCGAGACACAGAGGGTGTCGGAAGAAAGGAATGTGAAACACTTCAGGGAATGTGAACCCGCCATGAAGAAAGTTCGTGCGGCTCTTTCCAGTGCAAAGAAGAAGCTGAAATGGAGCATGGTCTTGCAAAGGAAAGTGATGAACCTAAAAAGGAGAAATGGGTCTCTCAAGAGAAGGCTTCGAGTATCCAAATTGCAAACGAGACCAGACTCATGATCAACCGACACCGTTTTTTGTTTCCTCAGACGTGGCATGGACTTGGACTCTAAAAGATACCTACGTGGAAAACATACGCCACGCAGTGATGGAATCTCATCCATTGTGAAGGAAAGGTGTACGTTAGACGTGAAACAGTTTGAAGAGAGGCATTTTTCCCTAGATGGGGTCATCATTTTGGATGCACCTGCAATGGTCTATGGTCACCTGCCACATGCACGCGTCAGTGAACGATCACGCAGCAGAGATCAAGGTTGTTACAATGTGTGGTAGTCGTCCAAATTCCCTCTCAAAGTGATCCAGATTTTATGAGAAAAACAAAATGAATACAAATTATTTACAGTTGCTTAACACAAAATGACAGAGATACAGTAAAACTGGTTTTCTATTCAATAACGAAATAATCTGGAACTGTAAAATGCGCGGAAACAAGCTTACTGGAATGGTGGCGGCTTATCTTTGAGAAGAGATGTGATGGTAGCGCGCATTCGCAAGAAGAAGGTTACAATGAGGCTCTGAAGGCCTTTTTACAATAAGAAAGAATGCCAAAATCCCTATCCATCCAAAAACCTAACCCTAGGAGATGAAGCGCCAAAATTCATGTGGGCCCCGTTTGGGTAAGTTAGTACATCAACTTCCTGGGGTCATAACTTTTGCATACGATCTCCGTTTTAGGCGTGTGATAGCCCATTGGAAAGGTATCATCGAGGAGATTCATTTTGGGGGCTCAATTATTCTTTTGACTATCATTGAGGATATCCATCCCAAAAAAACTTCATTTAGGCCCTCAAAATGGCCCCGAAAGTTAAAACTGCTAAAAATAGTAAATTGCCAAAATTGTCAGAAAATTGTTTTGAGCCAGTTAGAAAAGGTGGGAGGCCACCGATATACATATGGATCAATACTCCCTCCTTAGGAAGAAATGGTCTCCATTTCATTGAGGTCCCCCATCAGATGAGGAAATTTCTATTGAATTTGGCCCCGGGTGAGCCACTTGACTTGGTTTAGGAGATGCCCTGCTTTGACAACTCGATAAAGCTGGATCCTTTATTGTCGAGTGAATTTGATCTGTCTATCCACAATCTGATCATTGGATGCCTATTGTATGCAATCAGGGTTGAGCTATGTTGGTGTCAGCTTTTATGTTGCTTCTGAGGTGTCCAATAATGGTGGGAAATAAAGGCGAAGGAGATCCACGTTGAACACTGGGTGCAAGTCAAGGAAAGGAGGAATGTTGAGCTCAAAAGAATTATCCCCCACAGCCTTGGTGATAGTGTACAGCCCATAACGGAGTGGGTGAAGCTTTTGATGGGGTCCTGTAAGGCATTCTTTCTGCAAGTGCAACCAAACTTTGTCGTCCACCTGAAACTTATGTGGCACTCGATGTTGATCATGGCATTGTTTGTACTTGTCATTGGACTTTTGTAGGATATCTTGAACGTGTTGGAGGATGTGTTGGATCTTCTCAATGAACTAAGTGGATTTGTCAACTTCAATTGGAGCAAGAGATGAGTCGGTCGAGGTGACAGCAAGGGGAAGTGCAACATCTATGGGACCTAATGGTTGGAATCCCAACCCCACTTGAAAGGGGTTGTGGCCAATTGAGCTATGCAGGGCTTGGTTGTAGCTATGTTGGACATAGGGAAGGCTCTCATCCCATGTGAGAGGGTGCTTTGAATTATACATGTGAAGGATATGCACAATCATTCGATTTACAACCCCAGTTTGACCATCTATCTGGGGGTGAAAGGCCATGGATTTGGTGAGCTTGGTGTTCAACAGTGACCAAAGGCTCGACCTGAATGTGCTGAGAAATTGACTATCCCGATCGGATATAATGGTTTGTGGGATTCCAAAATGTACCCGGACTCGTTCAAAGAAGATCTTGGCAGTGTCCTCTGTTGTGATGCTCTTCTTGCAGGCAACCAGAATCGCCATCTTAGAAAAGCGATCGACAACCACAAAAACACAATCATTTCCCTACTTGGTGGACAGGAGGCCCGACATGTAGTCCATTGAGATGGATTCCCATGGCCTGTCAGGAGTAGGAAGAGCGGTGTACAGGCCCTATTTCTTATTGGTCATTTTGGCAATAGCACGAGCAGTGCAGGACCTGATATACTTGCTCACCTCCTATCTAATTTTTGGCCAGTAGAAATGTTTTTATAGCATCACCACTGTCTTTTTGACACCGAAGTGTCCTGCCACCCTAATATAGTGGGATTCCCAGATCAACTTCGCTCGCTCACTTGATGGAACACAGATATGGCCCAGACGACACAACAACCCATCCTGGAGATGGAAATTATCGACAACTATGTTTGCACCCAACATTTGGTAGGTGGTGGAGAAGTCAAGGTCTGTCTCATAGAGTTGGGGCCATCTAGATGTATCATGGCCGCAAGAGTCTAGCACCATGGTGAGTGTCGCGACTGGCAGTCTGCTGAGGCAATCAGCGACGCGATTGGTGCTTCATGTTTTATACTTGATGTTGAGGTGGAATTGTTGCAAGTATGTGGACCACTTTTGATGGCAGTCATTCTGCAACTTTCCCTGTGTCTACATGAACTGCAGTGGCTTATGATCAGTGTGGATGAATGTCTCCTTCCCAAGAATGTAATGTCTCCACTAGCAACATGCTTTCATAATGGAGTACATTTCTTTGTCGTAAGTAGGGTACTTACAGACATTATCTGACAGTGTCTCACTATGATAGGCCATGGGGTGGCCGTGTTGAGTGAGAACGGCACCCACGACATAGTCTGAAGCATTTGTCTCGAGCTCAAAGGGATGTTGCAGGTCTGGTAGTGAAAGTACTTGGGCTGAGCACAAGCACTACTTCAAATCATCGAACACTTGTTGTTGGGACCGGCCCCACACAAATTTATCCTTACCACCACCTATGTTTATTTGGTTGAGGGCCCATGCAATATGGGAGAATCCCAACACGAACCTGTGGTAGAAATTGGCAAGACCCAAGGAGCTCTGAAGCTCAGTGAGTGTTGTTGGGGTTGGCCAGTCACGGATGACTTGGATCTTGGCTGGATCCACATGTACGCCATGTTGATCAATGATGTTTCCCAGGCAATGAACCCTGTCCATGCTGAAGGATCATTTTTCCAAGTTGGCGTATAGCTTGTGCTGTCGCAGAGTGTGCAGAACCTGTTGGATATGTTGCAAGTGTTCGGCCCAAGTCTTGTTGTAAATTAGAATTTCATCCAAATACACCACTACAAAAGTATTGGTGAATGGTCGCAGGATATCGTCCATCATCCTCATGAAAGTGGTTGGAGCATTTGTCAAACCAAAGGGCATGAACAACCATTCAAAAATTCCTTCCTTTGACTTGAAGGCGGTCTTCCATACATTTGTTTGTTCTATCGAGACCTGGTGGTAGCCAGACTTCAAATCAATCTTACTGAAGTATTTGTCCCCCGTGAGTTGATCAAGGAGGTCATCAATTCGGGGAATCGGGTACCGGTTTCTGACTATGATTTTATTCAGAGCCCGGTAATCAATACAGAGTCGCCAGGTTCCATCTTTCTTCTGTACCAGCACGATTGGGCTCCCGCAAGGTGATGAGCTAGGGCGGATGTGCCCCTTGTGGAGCAGTTCTTGGATCTTTCACTTGATCTCCTCATTCTCTAACAAAGAGTGACGATAGACTGGCCCATTGAGTAGCGGTGCATCGGGGGTCAGAGCGATGGGGTTCTTGACCTGGCAGTGCAGCGGTACCTCTGTAGGTGAGGAGAAGATATCTGAATATTCTTCCACGACCTTATCTACTTGCTTCTGCTGTGTGGAGAGGTCACATATGAGGTTCTTCTGGCTACCTCTATCAACTATGAAGTGTAGCGGGGTGCCTTTTACCCACATATGTGAATGGAAGAAGCGCTCTCCTTCTTCTGGTTCATCTGGTTCACTAGGATAGAGCTTGGTGCTAGCAACGGTGGCATTGGGTTCCGCATCAATGATCCATCTTCCCCTTTCTGGTTCTGGCTTAGAGTCAAAATTCACATCTGATTTAGAGGCTTTCACTTTGGCCACCGACGACTGCTTTGAGCGGCTAATCTAAAATTGAAGAAGACTTGTATTCTTGAAAATATTTGCAAGATTTTAATTCATGTGTTAAAATGAAAATGGATCAATTTTGCAACACTTTTTAATAGAAATTACTCATTCAAGATGCATATAAACAACAACAATAAACAGTGAACAAAAAACACATAACACAGCAAATGATAAAGGAGTTCACCCCTCTCTTGGGCTACATCTCCTGGTCCAGCTTCCAATGGATCTTTTGTATTATTTTCTCAAAGGGATCAAATATGTGCTTTACAATGCTCAAAATTCCAAATAGATAGCTCCAATGGCTTCAGAACATCCAAAAACCCCTAGCTGGGCTTTTTCGGCACCTTGTTTGGCCAAAAATTGAAGAAGATAGGCTTCCTGGAAGTTCCCCTTCAAACTTGTCTCTGGATCGCCAAAATGCACCCTTGCTGCCTCAACCTAGACCCCATGCACATTTATGTGGAAAAACCCAGCACCGAGTGTAACTGTACAACCGGTGCGAACTGTAGGACGGTTACGCACCAGCTCCTAACTGTCTAAGACCGTGGGCATATGAAGCGCCATACGACCGCGTGCAAATATACAAAAGGGGTTAAGTTTAAACCCAAGTCACATGGAAAGATCCATGTGCCCAGGCACGTGGGTGTTTAAACATTTGAAACGCACGGGCAAAGGTTATATGGTAGCAACACATGACCGGGGGCTGGGGCTTAGCCCCGGCCCGGACCACACCCAATCCAAAACAAATGCAAATTTAAATAATAAAAAATACATTCATGCGTTAAGAAGCATACAGTGGCGCGCCGGTTGGGCGGCCCTTCCCAAGTCTCTTCCCCTGCTCAGAGGTTGCGGGGTCGAGTCCTGCCGATTGCAAATCTTTTAAACCACCATCCAGGTGACACGTGGCGGCCATTGATTGGGCCACATGTCACAATGCTATCAGCCACCAAGATGCCACGTTTCCAAAGCTCATTTGTCCACCTAACTACCAATTGTCCACCACTCAGCTTTCCCATGTGTCGTATGGTTCTGCCACGTGTCGTACAGACTGCCACGTCACCATCTGTACGAAATGTATGGACTGTACAGTCAGCACAATTTGTTTTCATTGTTTGTCATTTTGAACAGAATGTGATATCTCTCTCATCCGACGTCCGTTTGAACCCAAACGAGTTGCATTGGGTTCATGACGATGAGACCTATGCTTCTGTTCGATTTGAAGTGATTCCAATCACTTTGAATTTTGAGCAAAATTTGATCCCCTGGATCACACCTCCCCATTGGAAAGATTTTGGACCTCCAAAAGACTTATTTCAGTCTATCTGAAGATGAGGGTATAGTTCCCTCACCTTTCCAACCTCAATCCACTTGGCTTTGCTTGGATTTGTGCCTTTAAGACCAACTCGAAGATACTCCACATTTCCTCGTTTTGAAGTTCTCATTCTCCTCTCAAGGATGGTGTCTTCATGCAGTTCTGTAAGATATTCTAGGGAAAAATCATCTATAGAAGGAATCTGAACATGCTCTCCTTGATCATCAATCAAAGGAGGCTCATACAATTTCAAATTCTCAACATTAACAAATGCATACATTTGCATATAAGGAGGAAAATCTAAACGGAAGGCATTGTTACCAATCTTGTCAATAATCTTGAAAGGACCATATCGAATTGGTTTCAATTTTTTACCTTCTCCTTTA
>JZKD02S2265275.1:356234-390793 GCA_000966675.3 Picea glauca
CGAATCCAATTATCTAATTTCTCAGCATTTACCTCTCCATTGTACATTGGCAATTCGAATTTAATATCAAGCTTTAACAAAGGAATTTGTGAAGGAGTTTTACCATGTCGTTTTTTAGAATTTGGAAGAGATCTTGAACTGGTAGAAGAAGAAGAAGAAGAAGATGGAGGTGAGGGTGGTGGAGAAGCACCATTCCCTCCATTTCCATTTGGAGTTTTATCACCACTGTCTCCCTTGCGCTTTGAAGGGTTGGAGCCTTCACCTTGCAACCTTGTATTCCTTTCCATCAAGAGTTTCATCATTTCTCTCATTTCCATGATAGCCTTTCTGAGATCTTCATCTTCTGTAGGAATATGTTCATGACTCTCTTCATGAGCCATACTTGGTGAATGCCTCCTTGAAACTTGCGGTGATGATATAATCTTCCTTCTTAAAGGATGAGAACTTGGCTCTACAAGTTGACCTTCCCCTCTTGTGAGTTTCAACCTTGTGAGCATCAGAAAACAAAACCCTTGCAAATAATCAAGTCTTCAAAAACCTTTGCTCTGATACCAACTTGATCTAAAAATGAAGAAGACTTGTATTCTTGAAAATATTTACAAGATTTTAATTCATGTGTTAAAATGCAAATGGATCAATTTTGCAACACATTTTAATAGGAATTACTCATTCAATATGCATATAAACAGCAACAATAAACAGTGAACAGAAAACACATAACACAGCAAATGATAAAGGAGTTCACCCCTCTCTTGGGCTACATCTCCTGGTCCAACTTCCAATGGGTATTTTGTATTATTTTCTAAAAGTTCTAAAATATGTGCTTTACAATGCTCAAAATGCCAAATAGATAGATCCAATTGCTTCAGAACATCCAAAAACGCCTAGCTGGGCTTTTTCGGCACCTCGTTTGGCCAAAAATTGAAGAAGATAGGCTTCCTGGAAGTTCCCCTTCAAACTTGTTGTCTCTGGATCGCCAAAATGCACCCTTGCTACCTCAACCTAGCCCCCACGCGCATTTATGTGGAAAAACCTAGCACCGGGTGCAACGGCACAACCGGTACGAACTGTAGGACGATTACACTCCAGCCCCTAACCGTCTAAGACCATGGGCATATGAAGCGCCATATGACCGCGCGCAAATATACAAAAGGGGTTAATTTTAAACCCAATTCACATGGAAAGATCCATGTGCCCAGGCGCATGGGTGTTTAAATGTTTGAAACGCACGGGCGAAGGTTATATGGTAGCAACACATGACCGGGGGTCGGGGCTTAGCCCCGGCCCGGACCACGCCCAATCCAAAACAAATGCAAATTTAAATAATAAAAAATACATTCATATGTTAAGAAGCAGACGGTGGTGTGTCGGTTGGGCAGCCCTTCCTAAGTCTCTTCCCCTGCCCGGAGGTCGCGGGGTCAAGTCCTGTCGATTGCAAAGCTTTTAAACCATCGTCCAGGTGACACGTGGTGGCCATTGATTGGGCCACGTGTCACCATGCTATTAGCCACCAAGATGCCATGTGTCCAAAGCTCATTCATCCACCTAACTACCAGTTGTCCGCCACTCAGCTCTGCCACATGTCCTACGGCCCTGCCATGTGTCGTACGGACTCCCATGTCAGCATCTGTACGGACTGTACAGTCAGTACAATTTTTTTTCACTGTTTGTCATTTTGAAAAGAATGTGATATCTCTCTCATCCAACGTTCGTTTGAACCCAAACAAGTTGCGTTGGGTTCATGACAACGAGACCTACACTCCTATTCGATTTGAAGCAATTCTGAGCACTTTGAATTTTGAGCAAAATTTGATCCCCTGGATCAGCGGCAGTCAGCAGTGTTATGCCAAGGGCTCTTATGGAAGTCGCACCACTTCCCAATATCTTTCTTTGTCTTTTTGATGTCCTTCTTTTCTTGCATCTTGGACTGGTTGTCATGATATTATCCATATTTTCTCTGTCCTTTGTTAGGTGGGTTGGGGCCGCCCTTTCCTGGATTTTGTTGTGAGGGGTTCCCAGCCTCAAATTGTCGCATCTTTTGTTTGAGCTTCTACTCGATTTTGACGGCATATCGGTAGGCCGCACCCAAGGATGAGATGTCCAGAAATTTTATTTCAGTATGGATTTTTCTGTGCAGAGCACCACAATACTTGAGCACCAGATGTCACTCTGAATCTTTGATACCCAACTTGGTGTGCAAGGTATGGAAGATATTTGTGAAATCTGGCGCTGCTTGGTCTCTTTCTTGCCGCAGTGTGGTCCATTTGGTATACAGGTCATCATAACTTCCGACAGGGTAGTATTGTTCCTTAATAGCATCATTGAAGGATTCCCAAGTGTCCATGATTGAAAATAATGAGGTTTCCTCTATTTCCTTTTGCTCACAGAAAGTTTCCCACAAATCTTTGACATGGGGAACAGCTTTGAGGAGCGCAAAAGTAATCTTTTCTCTATTCAAAAAGTTATGGATAGAAAAATACCCTTCTATTATATTCAACCACTTGTCTACAACATATGCATCTATCTAACCTTCAAATATAGGAATATCGAAGTTTATTTGTACCTTGAAGGGGGCGATGCTTCCGTTCAAAGAAGATGTGTCACCTGTTGGTAGCCGCTGAAGGATTTGCGCGAAACTATCCATCATCTTATTCCTTTGTTGCGTGAGGGCTTCCTAAATAAATAGTTTGAAAGGATCTCTTGTCCCATCATCTTTCTTTTCTCATGTCATGGGAGGTTTCTTGGGCGTGCAAGAGCTTCTATCCTCAAGAGAAACAAGCTCGAGACCCAACTCTTTGTACTCCTACCTCGTTGGGGACATGCATTAAGATGACAAGGAGCAGACCGCTCTGATACCACTGATCCAGATTTTATGAGAAGAACGAAATGAATACAGATTATTAACAAGTTCTTAACACAAAATGATAGAGATACAGTAAAACTAGTTTTCTATTCAATAATGAAATAAGTTGGAACTATAAAATGCAGCGAAAACAAGCTTGTTGGAATGGTGGCGGCTTATCTCTGAGAAGAGATGTGATGGCAGCGTGCATTCGCAAGAAGAAGGTTAAAATGAGGCTCTGAAGGATTTTTTACAATAAGAAATAAATTCCAAAAACCCTAGACATCCAAAAACCTAACCCTAGGAGATGAAGCACCAAAAGTCATGTGGGCCCCGTTTGGGTAAGTTAGTACATCAACTTCCCGGGGTCGTAACTTTTGCATACTATCTCCATTTTAGGCGTGTGATAGCCCGTTGGAAAGGTATCATCGAGCATATTAATTTTTGGAGCTCAATAATTCCTATGTCTATCATTGAGGAGCTCGATCCCGAAAAAACTTCATTTAGGCCCTCAAAATGGCCCCGGAAGTCAAAACTGCTAAAAATACTAAATTGCCAAAATTGTCAGAAAACTATTTTGAGCCGGTTGGAAAAGGTGGGTGGCCATCGATATCCATCTAGATCAAAAATGAAATCAATGACACATCATTTTATAACGACGATATCTAATTGATGACTGAAACGTCGTGGCAAAGACGAGCAGCTATGATGCGGCAAAATACCGTCAGTTTTATTTTTAGCAAAAGGCCATTCAAAGATCCATCTGACAAAGGGTAGTCGAAACCTATTTTCTATGGATAGTAGTTAGAGAACAAGGTAGCCCAAGCATCACACCCTTGTCTATATATTCCATCTTTTCAATGTAAGCTAGGTTGGTAGAAAAACTAGTGTAGACGGTGACTATTGATTGTAGTTTTTTTATCTAATTGAAACTTAATGCAAAAGTCCTGAAGCTTTAATGAAAATATTCTAATGGTGGAAGTTTGATGTATTATATTCTTTCATGTGCTCTTTATATTCATATCTGTAATTTATGTCTAAATCGGAACGTGATTTCAAATCTAGAATTCATCGCGCAGTGCTCTAGATTCGCGCCATTTAGACAAACCGTGTTTCTTCTAAGTTAACTATGAATTCATCCCCAATGGTGCTCCGAGTTGCTTCATGTTTTTTACTCTCGCCACACACAAATATTTTTAACTAAATATTGTTGCTCATTTAGCCTTTATCCTCTCAAGTTCAGTCATTGAGTCATTTTTTTATGTCGTTTTCTTAAATCGACTCCATAGCCCAAGGTCTTGCTTTCTTTTGCCAATAGAACCAGAAAATATTGTTTAAAAGTGTTAAATCTAGCCCAGAGTTTAAATTTATATCATGTACAAAGATGAATTCTCCAAAGAGAGCCCTCTCTAAGTCCGAAAGGATAGTTTCAGGCCTCAAAGTTGGTTTGTAGGTTGCCTCTGTCATTTGTTTTCTCAGTCGAACGAAGTTTATAGAGCGCTAACATTCTGACGTCATTTCCGGGGAAGGAATTGAATGAATTTTCCCTGGGAGAACAAATAAAGCTATAGTTTTGACCCCTAAGGGTAACAGTGGGGAAAACATTTGTATTGGATGAAATCTTTACCCTGGCGACTCCAGTGAAAAATACCAATACCACGTAGTAGCGCCATTCAGAAAACTTGGCTACGAAAACCATTTATACCAGAGCCAATCCTGACCCTAACCCTGCAGAGCCCATGTATGATCCCAAGATAATTCTCCACAGGGTAAGGGAGAAGGCGCAAGACCCGTTCTATTACCTAGACAAAAATCTATCCTTGCCCAAGGAGAGGGCTCAAAGCATTTACGACCTCAAGTTTGACACTTTGTTTGGATAGACTTTGTTTAGGTCTAAATCAGAAACCATCTTGGACCATATAGTTTTTTACGAGGTGAGGTTTCGATCTCTAATCCCGCAAGCTGCAAATCCTGCTCAGAACATCCCCCAAATCCCAAACCCCCGTAGAGAAATGGCCGCTAGATTCACCCCCCTTGTTCTGCCATCCAAACTGCATGATTTTCCCCAGAACTACAATCAGAGGATCAAGCTCTACGACGCTGAAGGAAACGTTTTAGCCCAAAAGAATCTAGATTGGTTCAACAATTTTGTTGATCTAGAAGAAGTAGACCATGCAGATGCGAAAATGAGGTTGTTCGCATAGAGTCTTTCATGGGAGGTGACAAATTGGTTCAAATCCCTTCCAGCAGCAAGCATTCAAGACTTCGCCACATTTGAAACATCTTTCATTACTAGATGGGGAGAAAAAAAGTATCCTTTGTAGTTGTTGACACAGTATAACAATATGAAGAGAGCATTGGATGAGATGGTGCAATATTTCTCGGCCCGTTTCATGAGGGTTTACAACTCGATTCCTGTAAAATTCCAGCCACCTCCTTGGGCTATGCAACTGTGATATGTTGACTCCTTCGACAGTGATTTCGCCTTGTTGTTAAGGGAGAGAAGATATGCAAATTTAGACGCTATGATGAGCGATGTAATTGAAGTCGAGGTAAACATGATGGCATCAGGAAACATAAAACATAACTTCAACAGAGTTGGGAGGAAACTCCAAGGAGATGCACAGCCATTGACCTCTCAACCCCTAGAGGACAATTTCGACTTGATGATGAAGACAATGCAGAAACTGATGGAAATAATGTCCCTAGGAAACAAATTCACCACCCGATAACAGCATGATCCCCGGCCCAAGAATCAGAACCGTTGAAGAGGTCTAGTCTCCCAGATCAGGCAGAGGGAACAAAGAGACCAGGGTGACCAGCAAATAATGCCCCCATTCCAAAAAAATTACGTGGACAAATATTTTTATCAGATGTTCGAGGACCAAATGAATTGTTGCGACAACAAAGACACGCGCGTGTTCTTGATGAAGGGAGAGCATGATCAATACATGAGTGAAAATGACAACATTCTGATGGAGACGGATGACACATTGTCTTGGGAAAGAGAGGAATTCAAGAAAGGCTATCACAATGCCACCATGAAGTTCCAAAATCAATACAACATCAAGAGCAAAAAGGCATCCACAGAGCCGCAGGAGACAAATCCCATAAGAGAGCCTCAGCAGACGAATCCTGTAAGGAAAAAATTGACAGATATCCCTTCCACAAGCCGACCGAAGCAAGACAACCTAACCAAGGATGTGAAAAAAAAAAGGAAAAGTAAAAGGAGGAAGTTCCAAGGAGAGTGCCAGAAACAAGACGGGAGACATGCGTTGATCCAGATTCGGATCCAGGAGCTTGATGGGGCTCAGAAAATCCTAAATATTAATGTTCTCAGAAGGATTCAAAACAAACTTGTGTGTAGGTCTCATCGATACAAACCCAACACAACTTAAATGGGCTCAAACGAACATTGTATGCTCAATTTATGTCGATCTGTTCATTTTCCCAAACAGGCAAAAAAATGTTGATTGTACAGTCCGTACAGTGCCACGTGGCATATGACTGTATAATTCGTATGGTCGTACAGCACAGTGGCAAATTTTGTACAACTGACATGGACCAACCGAGAGGTGACATGTGTCACAATTGAAAGGATGACGTGTCACTCGTACATCTGACGTGTCATGCCCGTACGGTGACATGTGGCAGACAATGATTGGACAAACGTGTTGACTGGGTAGATGTGGGGTCCAATCAGATTGTGACACATGGCTTGTTATGGCATTGAGCGGGAAGATAGGTGGCAGATAAGTGGAACAAATGACAGTTTACAAGTGGCATCAGACTCAGCGAATAGGGTGGTGCCACATGGCCCAGATTTGGGTTTCCACGTGGCACCCAGGTGTTGTCAAAATGTTCATATGAACATTTTTGGAGTTCGAAGGATTCGAAATCGAGACCTTTGATGGGAGGCTATGCCTTGGATCCTGGGAAGATTACCATTGCACCACTGTGGGACTTATTACTACAAGTCCGAAAACATTTATTTAAAGTGTTTTAAAGTGTTAAGCGGAGGCGGAAGGGGGCTGGGGCTAAGCCCCAACCCATGGTTTTCATTGTTACCTGTGACCACTATGTATAGGGTGCGAGCACCATTCGCTTAACCACCAGATCAAGCCTTTGTAGCACCATTCCACCATATATACAGGGGTTATGACCATGGTTTGTGTGCATTTTATGGGTGCGGTTCCATTATAGTATGTCATGTGACCTTCATTTTTGGTAAAGGGGTCAGCGCACAACTCTATGGGTTGGTGGTTGGCCACCTATTAAACCATATGACCAAATTAATGGGGAGGTGTTCCCATATTAGGGGACTTAGCCCATAATTTTCTCCAAAGTGGGTATTTTAACCATATAGTATTGGATTTTGAAGATTGTTTGGGCGGTTTTTGGTTATTTTTCCATATCTTGGTGGATATTGGCCCAATTTGAGCGCCACAAGAAGTGGGTTGTTGGGATTTGATCTCTCTAACTCATGGATATATAAACAAAGCCATTGTGAGGTTTTAAAGGCATAAAGTAGCAGTAATAAGCTTGAAGCAAGTTGAGGAAGAACTTGTAAAGGTCAAGTTGTCTCGAGTAGTGAAGAGTAGTTGAGATTTGGAGGCAGTTTTCGGGAGTTCTACTCCACCTTTTTCATTGCCATCTATTGCGTCAGGTTCCTGAGACATAGAAGAATAAATCTGAGTCATTCATATACCTATATGATGTAATTTTCATGCAGATTTTAAGCATTGGACTTTGAATAGAGAAGCCTCCCTCACTGAAGACAAAAGCTCGAAGACGTAGGCAAATTTTGCCGAACTTCGTTATCAACTTATGGTTTTTGAATTGTTGATGGTTTGATTCTTTGAGTTATATGTTATTTCTCTTCATTATTTAAGTTTTTGTCGCCTATATAATCATATGCATTGTCAGAAAAGGTCTTGATAAAATTGAAGTCATAATGTGAAAATTGCTAAGCACCGATTTCAGATCAAGTGGTATCAGAGCAGGATGACTTTTGCAAGAATTGTGAATAAGCATGGGGAAAATATTGAAGAGATCCAGACTCCAAGAGATCGTGGAGTTTAACCAAACAATTCAGAGAGAAAATGTCGAGCTGCAATGATTGGTGCAAATCCTTGAGGAAAACAGGGAAAGATTGTGAACAATGATTTTAGCAACAGAAGAAAGGCTAATTGGAGGAAGCCCTTTAGTTAGAACCTCGAGCCCTATCAGGGATGATGAAACTCATCCATTCCGTAGGAAATCCAATGAGGAGGATTTGTATACTCCTTCTACTCTGGTTGAGGAGCAGACAGTAGGAGAGGCCATTAGCACATTCTCTTCGCCAGCGGAAAGCACTTATTATACTCCATCTTCTCCTATAGTTGATCAGGAAGTGGATTTCAACCAATAGGATATTGCAACATTTGAAAAACATACCAAAGGAATTGGTATGAGAATGTTATCCAAGTTCGGATACAGAAAAGGACAAGGTCTTGGAAAGTATGGCCAAGGCTGAGCTGAGCTGATTGAGGTGCGAGAACAACCACTCCATGAAGGATTGGGTTACGCAGGAGAATCTACTGACGACGACAGTCCAGTGGTTTGTTGCACACATTGTCAGAATTTCAGACATGATATTGACCATTGTTGGGAGAAGCATCCAGAGCTGACACCGAAATGGTTTCAAACTCGTCAAGGCAAACAAGCAGCTCGAGCCAGCAGCGACCCAAACAGTGAGTCACGAAAGAAAGGTAAGAAGGTTGAAAGGTATAAATATCCTTCACCCACCTTTATGGATGAACATGCTAGAGTCATGGAACTTATCAGAAGAACAATTCCATGCACATTTTGTGGCAATCGTAACCATTGTGTAGCAGAATGATGGAAACAAAAATTATATGGAAAAAATATCATGGTGACAAGGAGTACGCCAAGACTAGATGACGTAGCACTACAGGTCAAGAAGAATCTGCGTGCAAATTCAACGCAGCCAAGACAAGAGTCAGAGAAATCCAACAAGGATTCAGCTCAGTCATGAAAAGGTTCCATCAAATTCCTTCAAGCATGAAACACTTTCTCACATTGTCAAAATAATGGACATTGTGAAGATAATTGTTGGAATATGCATCCAGGGATGCGACGCTCCACAAAACCTGAAGGGCCAGAGCAGAAGAAGGATGTTGCAGAAGAGCAGGAGAAGGACGCTACAGAAGGACAAAAGAAGGATGATGCAGAGAAGCATAGGAACGACCGTGAAACTTCGCCAATAGGAGATGGGTCATCTGCCTGGAACTGGGAAGATTTTATGCCCTATATGTAAATCGAGTCAATGTCAGTTCCAATTGATGTAATAAAAGTGATTTGATTTATGAAATCACTTATTAAGTCTAGTTAATGTTTTTGTTAAGTCTAGGTTGTTTGTTATTAGTCGATTGATGTAAGGATATATTCAATTGATGTAATAAACCTTTTGGGGACCAAAAGGTCTTTAGTGGGAAGGCGCGATCCAGATTCGGATCCAAGACCTTGATGGGGCTCAGAAAGGCCTAAAAATAAATTTTCTCATAATGGATTCAAAACGGACGTGTGCATAGGTCTCGTCGATACAAACCCAACGCAACTTGAACGAGCTCAAACTAACATCATATTCTCAAGTTATGGTGATCTGTTCGTTTTCCCAAATAGGCAAAAAAATGATCACTGTATAGTCTGTACAGTCTGTACAGTGCCACATGGCAGATGACTGTACAAGTTGTACGACCGTAAAGATGACGTGGCAGCACAGTGGCAGATTTCGTATAACTAATGTGGACCAAACGGTAGGTGACACATGTCACCACTGAAAGGGTGACACATGGCACCCGTACAACTGACGTGTCACGCCCGTACAGTGACACGTGGTAGACAGTGATTGGACAAACGTGCTCACTGGGCAGATGTGGGGTCCAATCAGATTGCGACATGTGTTTTGTACGGCGTTGGTCGGGCGGACAAGTGGAACATCCAGCAGTTGACAAGTTGCATCGGACTCAATGAATAGGGTGGTGCCACATGGCCCTGACTTGGGCTGCCACGTGGCACCCAAGTGTTGGTCGAAATGTTCATATGCAAAATTTTGGAATTCGAAGGATTCGAACTCAGGACCTCCGATGGGAGGCTACGCCTTGGAGCCCAGGTGGATTACCATTGCACCACTATGGGACTTATTACTACAAGTTTGCAAACATTTATTTAAAGTGTTAAGCGAAGGCAGAAGGGGGTTGGGGCTAAGCCCCAGCCCACAGTTTCCGTTGTTACCTGTGACCATTATGTATAGGGTGTAGGCACCATTCACTTAACCACCAGAGAGTGCCTTTGTAGCACCATTCCACCATATATGCACTGGCTATGTCCATGGTTTGTGCACATTTTATGGGTTTGGTTCCATTATAGTATGCCATGTGACCTTCATTTTCGGTAAAGGGGCCAACGCACAGCCCCATGGGCTGGCGCTTGGCCACCTATTAAGCCATATGACCCATTTATTGGGGGCGCGCGTCCATATTCGAGGGCTTAGCCCATAATTTTCTCCAAAGTGGGTATTTTAACCATATAGTATTGGATTTTGAAGAGTTTTTGGGAAGTTTTTGGTTATTTTTCCCTATCTTGGTGGATATTGGCCCAATTAGAGTGCCACAAGAAGTGGGTTGTTGGGATTTCATACCTCTACCTCATGGCTATATAAACCAATCCATTGTGAGTTTTTAAGGGAAGCAAGTAGTAGCAAGAATCTTGAATCAATTTGAAGAAGAACTTGTAAAGGTCAAGTTGTCTTGAGCAGTGAAGAGTAGCTGAGATTTGGAGTCAATTTTCGGGAGTTCTACTCCACCTTTTTTAGTGTCGTTTGTTGCATCAATTTCATGAGACAAAGAAGAATAGAGATGAGTCATTTATAGACCTGTATGATTTAATTTCGATGCATATTTTAAGAATTGGACTTTGAATAGAGAAGCCTCCCTCACTAAAGACAAAGGCTCGGAGATGTAGGCGAATTTTGCCAAACTTCGTTATCAACTTCTGGTGTTCGAATTGTTGATGGTTTGAGTCTTTGAGTTATATGTTATTTCTATTCATTATTTAAGTTTTTGTTGCCTATATAATCACATGCATTGTCAGAAAAGGTCTTGATAAAATTGAATTCATAGTGCGAAAAATTTTAAGCACTGATTTCAGATCATTCGTCAAGGAGGTATAAAAAGTCTCTCCCCATTTTAAATTTGAGAATGAAATGGAAAATATTAAAATCTCCATCCCTTTCAATGAACTCATCAAAAAAGGAGAATATCAAGATCATATTATTAAAATGTTAAAGATGGGGGCAAATCCCGACACTTTGAACGTCCATGATGATCACCCTGCCATTTTGTTATGTCCGCGCGTGGAGGAGACAGGTGATACTGAGGACGTTCCCCCATTCTATGTCAGTCTCAAGGTCCATGATATGACCTTGCATAACTCCAAAGTGATCATGGACGAGTTGGTCTTGGACATCACCAGGCCCTATAAGGATCTTTTTTCTTTCGATTCTAGGAAAGTGAAATGTTTGGGTCTGATCAAAGATTTGGTTGTGTCGCTGGCCCAAATCCCTTCTAAGAATTTGTTTATGGACGTGGTCATGGCCGATATACCCCCTAAATTTGGCATGTTATTATCCAAGTCATGGGCTGCAAAATTGAAAGGAACTCTACAAATGGACATGTAGTATGCCACCATTCCTGTTTTCGGCTAAGATAGATTGTTATACAGAGAAGTACTACTGAAATACATGGTGATAAATAAGATGCAAACGAACAACCACCCTATCTACTCCGTCGACATTGATATCGGCTCCTCCATATTTTACAATGACCTAAGTTTTGAGGAAGAAAAACCGACAGTTGTCTTCGCTATTGACGACAAAGTCACGCGACGGGCAGCAAAGTGCGCAGACTCGAGGAACCGCGCGAAGAACGATATGTGGAACATGAGTTTCGATGGAGCCATTAGAAAACAAGGAGTATGGGTCAGCATATGGATAAGTCCTCCCAAGGTAGGCACAAAACTTTGCTCATACAAACTCGCTTTTGACTACACTAATAACATGGATGAGTATGAGGCGCTTATTTTGGGCCTGAGAGTTTTGAAAGAATTGGGCGCAAAGAGGACAGTGGTGCATGGATACTTTGAGCTCGTTATAAACCAAGTGAAAGGAATATATCAATCTAATCACCCCATACTGAGAGTGTACAGAAACCTAGTGCTCGATCTCCTCAAAGAATTCTCGGAGTATAATTTATCGACAATCCCGCAAGGGCAGAATCAAATTGTGGATGCCTTGGCCACCTCAGCCTCGGTTTTTAAAATTCCTATTTTTCCAAATAGAAAGTATGAGATCAAAGTCAAAAACAGGACAACGATGCCTGATAATATCAAGTATTGGCAGGTGTTTGAGGACGAAAAACAGGCGGGGAGGTGCTTCCAAATGAGCGACGAGTTCGCTAATATGAACATTTATGACGAGTGTTGACGTGACGAAGATGAAATCATAGATGCACGCAGTGATGAAAGCCCTTTCCAGAACCAGATAGCTGGAAGGGACATAGTACAACCAAAGAATAACATCATCCCAAAAGGATTAGTTCCGTTGGGAAAGATTTTTTATGAAAACGATGTGGCTAGAAATCCCAAGATCACTTCAAATGATGAGGATGTCGAGGATTGTAATATCGGAACCCAGGAGAACCCTAAAATAATAAAATTATCAAAGACACTCAGTCCAGAGGTCAAACAGGATTACATCAAGCTCATGAAGGATTTTCCCGATGTTTTTGCTTGGAGTTACGATGACTTGAAAGTTTATGACACCAAAGTGATTCAGCATGTCATTCCTCTCAAAGAAGACCAAAAGCCTTTCAAGATAAAGCATTGACAAATAAATCCCATGCTATCACCGCTAGTCTAAAAGGAGGTAAAGAAAATTTTTGAAGCCAAAATTATCGTTTCTTTCAAATTTTCAAAATGGGTTGCAAATTTGGTGCCTGTAAGGAAAAAGAGCGGCGAAATAAGGTTGTGCATAGATTTTCATAATTTGAACAAAGTGTCCCTTAGGGAAAACTACTCACTCTCAAAGATGGACTATATCCTACAAAACGTAGTGGGGTCCCAGAGGATGTCTATGTTGGATGGTTTCTCATGTTACATTCAGGTCATGGTACATCCAGATGACCGGAAAAAGACAGCTTTCACGACACCATGGGGGATGTTCATGTACTCTAAGATGCCCTTCGGCCTGATGAATGCTACATCTACCTTCTAGAGGATGATGGATATATAATTTTCCGAGGAAAAAGACAAATTTATTGTGATCTATCTGGATGACATCACAGTGTAATCTGACTCCGACGAACAACACCTCGGGCATTTGAAGAAAGTTTTCCAAAAGTGAAATAATTTCGGCATATATTTGAATCCGAAAAAATCTCATTTTGGAATACAAGAGGGGAAACTATTGGGGCACATCATCTCAAAATAAGGTATAAAAATAGACCCCAGCACGATTGAAGGAATCCTGAAAATCAACACTCCGCGCAGCAAGAAGGAGGTGGAATATTTCCTGGGAAAGGTGAATTTCTTGAGAAGGTTCATCCCAAACTTGGCGGAAATCATAAAACATATCACCTGCATGCTTAGAAAGGGGAACGAGATAAAATGGAACCCTGAATCCAAAAAATCATTTGAAGACATCAAGGTAGCATTGACCAAAGCTCCCATGTTGACCAGCCTGGACTTCAAGAAGGACTTCATCTTTTTCGTGTTCGCCTCAGAGCATACCATTGGTGGTGTATTGTTACAAAAAGACGATAAGAACTTTGAGAAGCCTATAGCCTACTTCAGCAGGACGTTGAGGGATTCCCCACTGAGGTATGACATTATGGAGAAACAAGCATACGCCTTAGTGAAATCCCTATAGGATTTCAGAACCTACATACTACATTCCCACGTTATCGCTTATGTGCCTAGAAACCCAGTCAAGGATATCCTGTCTCAGCCTGACCCAGAGGGAGGAAGAGGTAAGTGGATCGCATCCATGCTGGAATACGACCTTGAAATCAAGCCCACAAAGTTGATCAAAGGACAGGGCCTCTCAAAATTGATGGTGCAATCTAACTGTGACATCTTGGGAATAAAATTCATCGTTAATTTATCAGAGAATCCTTAGGAAGAAACAACCGTGCAGGTGGCTCAGAAGTTCATCGATTCACCTTGGTATATGGATATCTTTTATGTGTTGAGGAATCTGCAAGCCCCTCCAGGGTTAAGTAAGACCAAGGCCAGATTTTTAAAGCTCAAAGCTACTAAGTTTTGCATCCTACACAACTCACTGTATTGGAAATATCTGGGAGGGATATTGTTGAGTTGCATACTAGAAGATGATGTGGAATAGGACATCAGATAATTCCATAAAGGAGACTATGGGGGACATCACTACTGGAAAACCACTGCACATAAAATCCTCAGAGAAAGTTACTATTGGCCCACCATCTTCGTAGACGTGTACAAAGAAGTTTCTAGTTTCCACGAGTGTCGTATTTTCGATGGAAGGAGAAAGTTGCAGCCCCTGCCGCTGAAACTGATCTTGGTCGAAGCATCATTCATGCAATGGGGCCTGGATTTTATAGGAGAGATTCATCTACCATCCTCGGTGTAGCACAGATGGATACTTACGTCCACGGATTATTTCACGAAATGGATCGAAGTGATTCTGATAAAGCAGGCCACTGACATGGTCATTATCCATTTCCTGGAGACCAACATCCTGTCTAGGTTTGGGTGCCCCATCAAGATCATAACAGATAACGCGGTTGCTTTCAAGTCCAAGAAAATGGAGAATTTTTGCAAGGACTACAATATAACCCTCATACATTCTACAACATATTACCCACAAGGCAATGTGTTAGCAGAATCGTCTAATAAGAGCTTTACCAAGATCATTAAAAGATTCTTGCAGGACAAAAAGAAGGCCTGGCATAAGAAATTTATTTATGCGTTGTGGGCAGACAAAGTCACTACCAAAAAATCCATCTCCACGTCACCATTCCAAATTGTGTATGGCGTGGACATGATTTTCCCTACCTCGCTGGGATTTCCCGTCGGGAAATTGCTGCAAGAGCAAGAAGTTGAGCCAGATGATACACAGAGAAGGATAAATCAGTTAATCCACGTGCAGCATATGAGGGAGAAGGTCTACAACCGATCACGTCTTCACCAGGACAGGATGAAGAAAATTTCCAACAAGCACTCTAAACACGAGGAATTTTAGGTGGAGGATCTAGTGCTAAAGTGGGATGCGAGAAAGAAAGATAAGGGAAAACACGGAAAATTTGATCATATTTGGACGGGTCCGTTTAGAATCTGCACGTATCATGGGAACAATGCATATCTGTTAGAAGAACTCAATGGAGACTCCACTGGTTGGGGGCCTGTAAACGGCAGGTTTCTCAAACACTATACAGTGCAGTAAAGGCAGTTTAAATCTCATTGTCATTGTAAATAGTCATTTTATTTTTTGGTTTTTTGCTTTCAAAGAGTGTTTTTCGAGTCAGTATGTCAGCAGAAAATTGAAGCCTGGAGTGACGGCCCTGAGTTTATGTTGAGTCTGGTCGAAACTGTGTCAAGAAGGTTTAGGTTTCGTTTTTGTTTTCTGTTGTTTTAGAGTCTGGAAGTCGAATAAGGCCCAATGGTTAGGCACCTGGTCTGTTCTTCTTTGCCACCTCACTGGGAGGATAGCAATCCTCGTTAGAGCCAGTTGTTAATGTCATCATTTTTTCAGTTAGAGTTGGTATTAGTCGAGTCTGAGTCTGTGTGTCAAAGCGTGTGAGGTCAGGTACCAGAAAGCGAATGGGCCGAAGTCAGCAAGTGGTCGGTTAGCTATTGGATTCGAGAAGGGATGTTAGAACCAAACATGTGTAAGGGGTAAAGTTATTTTCCCAAAGATTCGGGTCTTGTCACAAGAGAAGGTCTTACGTGCCTAAAGTCGAGGCAAGTTTTTAAATATAAGTCGCTCTGGCGGACGAAGTGACCATCATCAGCTCATTATGAAGTCAGAAAGAATGAAAAATTACAGCGCTCGTATCACATATGCCTTGCAGCACTTATCAATTGTACTTCACACACTCTGAAGTGTACCTGTCGCATGAATGTACTACGAAAATCTTCAAGCTTGCTCTGAAACCTCCAGTCGCCATGAATTTAGTGTCCCTCGGCACATTTCCATTTCTCGCCCGCCCGATTATAAATTCCGAGCACTCTACATGCATATAGTTCATCAGTCAAGTTTACGCTTTGCCTGTAATTTTTCTCGCAAGCCTAGGCCAATTGAGACTTTCTCCTTTGGCTCGCGCAAAATTCACCGCACGTAGAAACAATACACGTTGCACCATGACGACATTCCAGAACATAAGGAAATGTGTGCGAAGTGGCAGGAATGTTGGGCTCGAGCCTCAAAGCTTGATGTTGGTCAACGAAGATCTGGAGGTTATGGCGTATTTTGAGCAGGTCGGATGCATGACCTTTTAAATAAAAATCCAAGGATTCAACATGAAACTAGCGGAGAAGTTCGCACTCAAGTTCGACGGGTCCCGCGCAGTAATTGTAGGTGTCGTTTTCCAGGTGAATGAGGAAACTTTGTCGGCCGTGATAGAGATTCCTATGTGCGGTGAAAAGTGGTTTAAGGGCAGGCCTTTGGATGCGTGATGTTACAAAGAATTCATCAAGCGAGACTGTTTAGTTGGGAAAGTCGAAATGGGCATTCCAAGTAGATATTTGTAGGGTCCCTTTCGGAAAATCATGGAAGTAATTAGGAAATATTTCACCTTTGAGGGAAGGTTTGACATAATACATTCACATCACATTATATTTTTTATGCACTTCACAAAGAGGAAACCATTAAATCTGCCCTTTTTCTTACACCAAAGCCTCTGAGAAATGGCAGACAACGCCTGAGCTGAAACAGATCAGCTGAAGAGGAAAGTATCGCATGTCTCGTTGATTAAATTACTACTGGTGGATGAGTTAAGATGATTTGGAAATAACTGGGATTCGTTTCTACTTGCAGCAGCATCCCCAAGGATCCAAAGGGATATTTCCCTCTACCTGCAGAAAGGGTAACATCGCACTACGTGGAGGCTCAAGCAGGAAGGGATATGGAGCAAGGAAGGACATTGGAAGCCCTGTCACCCCAATAGATAATACCCCAGAGGAGGGGAAGGCCAAGGAAAAACAAGGAAGTTGGGGAGACCTAAGTCCCGAGCGAGCCACGCGTAAATTCATTCGTCGAAGAGTTACTCATGCGCGTTATTCGGCTACAGCCCGTCAAAGGCACAAGTCGAGAAATTTGGGGCAGAAGGAGGAGGATAGACACCGAAATCACAGACATTCGTGAGTCATCGTAGCAACTGAAGCAAACACATCTCGCTATTGCTGAGCTATACCAAAAAAATAGAGAGTTGAGACAACAATTAGCAGCAAAGACCCTCGAAGTATCAGCATCACAAGGTCATGAGGGAAACATGATTTGTCTAAGGAAACAACTCAGGGAAGTGCAAGATACGATCATAGATTTGCGTGAGAGATAAAGAGTGTCGGAAGAAAGGAATGTGAAACAGTTCAGGGAATGTGAACCAGCCATGGAGAAAGTCCGCGCGGCTTTGGCTAGCACGTGGAAGAAGCTGAAAGGGAACGTGGTCCTGCAAAGGAAAGTGATGAACCTAAAAAGGTGAAACTGGTCTCTCAGAAGAAAGCTTCGACTATCTAAACTACAAACGAGACCAGACGCGTGATCGATTGAATCTGTTTTTTGTTTCCTCGGACGTGGCACAGAATTGGACTCTGACAAATACCCGCGTGGAAAACATACGTCGCGCATAGATGGAATCTCATCCATTGCAAAGGATAGGTGTACGTTAGACATGCAAAAGTTTGAACAGAGGCATTGTTCCCTAGATGGGGTCATAATTTTGGAGGCACCTGCAATGGTCTACAGTCACCCACCACATGCACGTGCCAGCGAATGATCTTGCAATAGAGATCAAGGCCGTTACATCTGACAGAACACTTGATTGTCCAGATGCCCTGTCAAAGAAAAGCATCGACACATCATTTTCTAACAACGATATATTGTTGATGACTGAAACTTCACGGCAAAGATGAGCGGCTATGATGCGGTCAAATATCGTTAGTTCTATTTTTAGCAAAAGGCCATTCGAAAAGTCATCTGACAGAGGGTAGTCGAAACCTAGTTTCTATGGATAGTAGTTAGAGCGCAGGGTAGCCCAAGCTACACACCCTTGTCTATATATTCCATCTTTTCAATGTAAGCCAGGTTGGTTGGAAAAATAGTGTAGCAGTGACTATTGATTGTAGTTTTTTTATCTGATTGAAACTTAATGCAAAAGTCCTGAAGCTTTGATGAAAAGATTCTAATGGTGGCAGTATGATGTATTATATTCTTTCTTTGCGTATGTGCTTTCTTGTTCTCTTTATATTCATATATGTAATTTATGTCTTAATCGGAACGTGATTTCAAATCTAGAATTCATCGCACAGTGCTCTAGATTCACACCATTTAGAAAAACCACGTTTCTTCTAAGTTAACTCTGAATTCATCCCCAATGGTGCTCCGAGTTGCTTCATGTGTTTTTCTCTCGCCAAACACAATGATTTTTAACTGAATATTGTTGCTCATTTAGCCTTTATCCTCTCAAGTTCAGTCACTGAGTCATTTGTTTCTTTCATTTTCTTAAATCAACTCCATAGCCCAAGGTCTTTCTTTCTTTTGCCAATAGAACCAGAAAATGTTGTTTAAAAGTGTTAAATCTAGCCTAGAGTTTAAAGTTATATACTGTACAAAGACGAAGTCTCTAGAGAGAGCCCTCTCCAGGTCCGAAAGGCTAGTTTCGGGCCTCAAAATTGGTTTGTAGGTTGCCTCTGTCATTTGTTTTCTGAGCCGAACGAAGTTTATAGAGCGCTAATAGGTCCCTCTATTATGCTACACCCCAAATCCTCCAGAATCTCGAAGCCCCAAACTCCCGGAGTTTTGGTCACTTCACCAACCACTTTGGCTAGGCAGGCACGTACCAGGGGCTAACACCTAGAAGGGCCAAGGGTGACACATGTCACGTTCCAATAGGCATATAGGGTCTATGAAAAGAACATATCAATATGACACATGGAACATCGATCGTGGGTCCACACCACCCTAGTAACGTCGGCTTGCCACGTCACACCAGAATGACAACCTTAAAACATCCCTCAAATCTCACAGTTGAGATTCGGCCACGTGGATCCATAGATCCACGGCTAGATTTACTTCACGACTCCAGCCTTCGAAAGTTTTGCAATGCAAACTCCTCTTTTCTCCCAAAGTTGGTCAGTGTCAGGCTAACCACAACCCATATCTGACGGTTAGAAGAAGTCTCGAAGCGTCCTCAAATCGATGGATCTCGTTACTTCGGGCTTCAGAGATTTTCAACACACCACACCTCAAATTCCCCGGAGTGCCCAGTCTCCAAACTAAAGGATCTAACACCACGCGTCCCCTATATATCGACGACTGTGAGGAATCCCTAAGAATCTGAGGATCAACAGTCCTCATTACTTCGTGACTTCGGCCTTCAGGTATTTTGGCTTTACAACACCCTTGTCCTCCCAAAGAGGTCAACATTGGGTTGACTAAATCGTGAATCCTATGGCTAGGAAAGAACCCAAAGGGTCCCCAGATCTATTGTCCTGGTTACTTTGCAGCTTCGGCCTTTAGGCGTTTTGGCTTTACTGCCACTCTGTTCTCCCAAAGAGGGACTTCGTCGAAGTACCATGTGCGGGTCCCTGCTCCTGGATGATTGGACGATAGGTGGGGCTCTTGACGATCTCCCCCAAATCTAAGGCTCTCCTTTACTTCATAACTTCGTCATTCGGGGAGTTTGATGCTATGGCATCTCCATTCTCCCGAAGTGGTACTCCGTTGAAGTCACCTCGGTGTAGATCTGATGGTTGAGGAAATCCCCGAACATTCTCAATCAGTGGCTCGCACTACTTCGTGATGGGGATTTGGATTCCAATTTAGTTGATAGGATAGGTTCATCTAACCATTAGAGAAATTTCCCAACGTCACTCAACCTTACAGGTAATCATCACTCTCGGTCTCCTTCATCTGGTTTGTGACTATTTGGGCCGACAATACTCCGAAGTCCCGGACTTCTAGAGTTAAAAAGCCAGGAGGAATTAGCTCCCTTAGGCTTAACGCGGGGTTCCTGGGTGTTGGTCACATGGGTCCTTCTAAACTCTCACGATTTAAACACATCTTGCTCATCATGAACTGGCTAAGGACTTGGACATGGTGTCCTAGTTTCACAGCAAGGAGTCTAAAGGAGATATCCTCTTTAGACCAACAGGGTCAAGTTGACGCAATGTTTTCTATCTCATCCCTCATACAAGTTTACGTCCCAAAGATGTCTCGAAGGCTAAACTAGGGCATATAGATGATCATTCAGAAACATAATTCCACAAGAGGGTAAATCCATACACATAACTTGATCATTCAATACAGAGATCATTCTTAGATGTATAATTACATACATTCATTCATTACTCCATTTCAAAATACAAAATATGGAAATACTTATCAAAACCATAAATCATGATGCGATTGTTGAAAGGGGTGCATGTTTCCACCCAACCATAGGCTCAGTCACTCCTAACTAAATTACCACTGGCCACCCCCGAGCTAGACCACAATGCTCTGAGAGAGAATTTTGTCTTTCGGCTCAGCAAAAATCAGGGACGGAGGTTACTCTCCTCCTCCCACGGGATCTTGGCAACGGGTTTCTCTATAACAGGCAAGGAAGCCTACCTGAGTAATTCCTCAGTCACTCAACACCCTCGTTTATCAGCTTGTATCCTAACCCTGCTAGCCACATCTTGTGGCCAGATCTTAGCCTCTCTTCTCTGCTTCTCTTCGCAGCTCTTCCTCTGCCCACCACGCCTTCCTTTCTTGCCTTCCTCAGCAAGATTGTGTGTGGTCTAAATTCCCAGTCTGTGGTTAGGTATGAAAGCCTTACAAATGGGTGCTTTTCCCCATCCCCTCATTAACTCTTTAGGAGTTCTTCCCACCTACCACCCTGACTATAATTCATTCATGGGTCAGAGGATTGTTCTGGTCCTGAGCAATTAAATCCAACAAGGTATTGTTTTGGTGGGGGTTCTCTGAACCATTCTTGGTTCCCCTCACCATCTCTTTCATAGCATCTGTGGTCTATCTTGGAAAATTCTCGCTTTCATCAGTCATGCAACACTTATCCATTTCTATTAATAACAGAAATTACATTCCTTGACCTTTTATACAAAGGTTCATCAAATCAAACATTCACATATTGAGTTTTCCATAGTCTCTTGGCCAATATATTTATATTTACAAACTGGGGGAAACAGGGGTGTTACAACAATCATGCTCATAAAGATAGCAGTCATTGATTAGATGCTTACACAGTGTTGGATGTGGAGGATGCACCCTCAATAGGGACACGACTACAGGAAATGTATGAAGACAAAGGCAGGGTCTTATATCTAAAATATAAGTTGTTTTCAACGCAAATCAACCAAGGGGACACATTTTTTTATCATTTGTTGAAGTTGAAAGACATCAGTGACTAAACGTTAGCAATTGAGTAGGACGTAATTGAGAAGACATGGTAATGATTACAATAAAATTTTACCTCTTATGAAGATTTTGTAGAAACCCTAAGTATCATTTTTTCCTCGTGGATTTTTCTTCCCTCTAAAAAACCAAACTCTTATTCCAAAAGTTTGTTTTGATAATACACGTTTTAGTCTTCTTGCAATAACTTTTGAGATTATTTTGTAGATGCAATTGGATAAGGATATTGGCCTAAATTTGGCAAAGGATGTCTGCTTATCCTCTTTATGGATCAATGCTATAAAGGTAGTGTTATAATCTCCAAGCATTTTGCCTATGATTCTATTGGTCTCCACCACCCAACTTAAGTCTTCTTCTATGAAATTATAACAACTTAAAAAGAATTCCATGGGAAGGCCATTTGGCCCTAGACTTTTGTCCCTTTGAAAACTCTGTAAAGTTTGTTGCAATTCATCTTTCCCCGCCTCTTTGATCAGTTACTCTGGATCATTGTCATCATTGACAAAACTAGGAAATCAGTTTAAAAGCCTTGTTACCTTAGAAATTGTAGCCTAAGGGTCCTCTCCAAAAAGGTTAGAGAAATAATTGATTCCTTGATCTGCAATATCCTTAAAATTCGTTTCCCACCTATCATTTTCTTTGTCAATTTTTAAAACTGAGTTGAGGTTTTTTCTATTTTTTTCATATCTATGAAAGGACTTGGTATTAATCACCTGCTTCTAGATAAAGGGCCTTGCTCTTAATCCTCCATTCTTTCTCTTTCTCCAATAAGATGTTCCTCTTTTTTTCTTCTAGGCACTTCACCTCCAACTTATGATCCTCATTCAAATAGCCAAATCCATCACTATTATAAAGTGTCTCCAGACCTTCTTCCACTTCTTTGAGTGGCCTATGATCTTTCTTCTTTTTATATCTTTCCCATTGAGTTGCAATATTTGTTTCCTCTTTCATTTTTTCTTGAAAATGAATAGATGTGGAATCTCTTAAGTGTCAATCATAGGGTTTCCTCCCATATTTAATCGTGTTTGTTGACAATTAAAATCGCAACGAGGAGTTTGCCCGCAAAGTATTTCTTAAGTCTATTATTTAAAATAAGCTAATGACATATGATACTAGTAGATGGGACCCCCTTACATACTGGATGATCACAGATAGTCTTATCACACATTTTGTATTGTTGCTTCGATGTTTCTTACAGGGTTCTACATGATTGATGATGAAATATTTATTTTGTTTATGACATAATGGCAAATGGATAATGCATTTGATGTATTGATTTTGTTATTCTAAGCTCTAAAATTCCTTGTTATGAATGGCTTATATTTACTATTATTACATCACCATTGGTGCCATGATTGATTACCTGTTACACCTGCACAAGACACATGTTAGTTATAACAAGATACGCGAGCAATGTGGAATAAATCCAAGAAAAGGGAACTATGTTATACTATGCTATATTGTATGCAAATGAAATTAAAAGAAATTGATGATAGTCCTAACTAGCAATGTTAGTGGGTATACGATTTGTATTGAGTTATATTGGGTGAATTTGATATATGTGATTGTATGGTTTTGGAAATGGTTAATATGGATTGGGGTGGAGCAATTGGCAAGCAATGTGTGCAAGTTTCAATGCATGGAATTAATGGTATGGTTTGGGTGGTTGTCGTGTACTACAAAATTGACTGAAATGGAGGATGGAAGCGACGTGTAGTAAATGCACGTCACTCCATACTTCTCCCATTGGTCATCACCCTAGCATGGTTATTGTTCATTTGTTTTGGTTGTGGTTAAGCTATGAGATTCGGGCATGGAAGGACCCGCTCGACCAACTCGCATTTTTAAGGCCATTGGTTACAGGTATGGTTATTTTCGCCCATCCATGAATTCGCTCTGTGTATGAAATGAAAGTTGGCTCGGTAATGTGTTGGTCTATGTTTTCTTGGGGTTGGATACTGTGTAAACGCGTGGTGTTTTCTCTCGAATGACTATGTGTGTTATTCATTGCAAATGGAAAAATCGATGGTTGAAGTTGTGATTTCATTGGTTGTTATGTGTGGTGGAAATCGTGATGGATATCTTTTGTCTTTATGGGTTTTGCTGGAGGGTTTCACTCTGTTCAGCCTTTTTGGTCGTCTCTTCAGAGTTATGGTAACCATACCTGGTTTTATTTGGTGGTATGGGGTTGTTGTGTATGTTTCGAACTCCTTTTGGTCACTGTATATCTTTTCACCTGGTCGTGACCACTTTTTGTGTTATTGGCATCATCACAGTTAGTTATTGGGTGGACACTATGCTAAGAAGTATGCTTTAGGGTTGTTAGTAGTACCTAAGGTATGCAATTCCATCGACATTCTTATGTGTTGGTTCGGATCTTGAGAAGAGCGTGAGGGTTATGACTCTACGCATTCTTGTTATTGGTTGCTCTCTAGTAAGAAATATATGCTCCTCTACATCATGGTATACCTGGTGTTGAACTGTCACCCTATTCTACAAGGCTAAGGGTTATGAGGCTTGTGGTTCCACCATTCTTACCTCGAAGGTCTCTCATCTATTGTTGATATGGTCGACCTCCAGTCACCTTGTGTTTTGGGGATCAAGAGAACCCTTGATTATGTCTTGTGTTCATGGTTACAAATCTCGATTTCGATAAACCCAACCAGTCGCACTCTTGTTGGGTCTCTTGTTGACTGTCATAAGTTGGTTGAGTAGTATTGACAGTGGCTTTGATTATTGTCTCATCTCTGTTTGATCGGGTTGTTGGAAAGTTGTAATTGGAAATGATAATTGGTATATGGTCGTTGCCTCCTTTTGTTATGATAGTTGAATTGATAATTCGGTATGGTTTAATTAGTTGATTGAGAGTAAGCGTAAATGTACAGTCACATAGATGCTTCTTTTCATTATGTGTTGGTTTGTGTGTTCCTACAGCGTGTTATTAATTGAAGTTGGTGGTTGATGTGTGTTTAATTTGTCGATCTAGATTATTGCAATTTGAAGAGTTGATGACTGTGGCTGGGTTGTCTATTATGTATGATTTATGGAGACATCGTGCATCGTTTTGTTTTATTACACCATCAAAGATGACCACGGGTTCTTGGTAGTATGGTTTCATTACAAATTTAATTGTTAAATTTGTCAAAGAAATGGAATCGGGCACGTTTTAAAAGAGTTTGTTCGACTCAAGAAAGGTCTGTGTCTATGTTTGATTTGGGGATTTATAAATTATGGGCAGTGGTTGATATTTTTTTATATGCTGAACAGAGTTGAAGCAATATGACTGTGTGTTCCTTTGAATTTTGTTTTAAATATAAAAGGGAAGGAAATGAAAAGAAACAAAATTCTTTTAAACAATATGTGTGAAAGTCATGACGACTCTGAGTATGATTATACATTGTGTTAATTGAAAGTTTTTAAAGAAATTGGATGTGGGACAGTGAACAAGTTTAACACACAGTAATTGTTTAATTGGTGTTGGAATAGTTGTATTGAATACATAATTGTTTTTATGGATTACTTAATTGGTTTTTCGAACAGTATTCACTCTTTTCCCTACCATTATTTCACTTTTCGCACATTACAATTCCCCTCGCCTTCCCATATTCACTATCCACTCCCTATTCCTAAAATTTAATCAGAGTTAAGATAAGTTTTGTATCATGAAAGTTAAAGGATCGCAGGGATGAATTATAGTGATATATTCTTTTGGTTTACAATACAATTGATTGTTTAATGTCTGTGAGCAGTAATCATGATATTTTCTCTCTCTGATCCAAATTTTATTTCATATTTAAAAGAGTTGTCATGTATGGTTTTTAAAGAAACTATTTGCTAATCAATTATGCATACAGAATGAGATTTTTCAGCAGAGGTAGTCATGGTCGAGGTAACCAAGGAAGAGGAAATTGGAACAGGGGCCCTAGAAGTCCAATATTTTCTATGCACTTTGATGCAGACTCGCAAGAGTTAGGCCAGCTATATCAAGTTGGATTTTTTAACTGGATTGGGCAAGGAGTGGTCCAGCCTAGGCCTGAAAGGCCTCCCTTCCAAGCCCCATAGGTCCCTGGTATCCCAGTTCCTCCTCATGTCTCACTGCAACCTAAAGTCCTCGAAAACGAAGGATGGTAAGAGATTGCCCACCCAGCAGTCTCCCAACATCATGGTTGGCCTAACTTGTCTCTACTTGCTCCTCCACCTATTAATCAAATTGTCTGAGCTTCCCATGTCCACTCACTAGTACAGTCTTCCCATGCAATAAAAGGGTTAAAAATTGAGGCCCACCATGCTCTTGACAAAGGAAAAGCCACTACTGCTCCTTCCTCACCCTCAAATGACTCCGATAAATCTGTCCTCCCACATGCATTTGAGAGATGATTGCTCTCATGTGATTAGTGAGATTAGGCCTAAAGGCTCCACACAGCCTAAGGAAAATTCAGAGAGATCAAAAGGTGACGGAAGAAACAAGGGAAATATTGCCTCCCAGAGTGGAAAATATGGATTTTAAGTTTTTATTTATTAATTGTTGAGAACAGTTGACTTCTGAAATTTTGGACAACACACTATTTTCTGGATATATGGGTAATATATTTTTGGAAATAATTTCAATTATCATTGATATAGATTGTCAAAATATGAAGTGGTGATGGGAGTCACAAGGAGGGATGTTTTGTTTGATTAACTAGTTGTGTTATGATTGTTAAAGAACTAAAGGGAGTCATAAGGGGTCCCGCCTACTAGTTATTATTTATTTAAAACCCTTATTATGATTTTATTACTTTTCCCCCTTAACTAAAAATTTAGTTGAGTTTTAGTTAACTTAACTAAATAAGTAGTTCAACTACTTCAACCAATTATAATTTGCTTAAAGGAAAAAGGAAAAGGAGGAATAGGGGGAGAATAGAAGGAGAAGCATACTAAGGTTTTCTCTTTGAGTTTTGTTGAGATAATTCAGTTTTCATTCATTCCTTAATTCATTAGAAGCCTAATTCTTTTTTATGATAGTAGGATCCTATTGTAGACAGCAAGATTCAGGGTTGAATTACATCATTCAAACACTTGTTTTTCAGAGGTGTTGATCTATCTTTGATAGTCTGTGTAGACTTGTTTGTTTGTGAATTATATTTCATGACTGACAAAGGCTATTGTGCAGAGTCGAGTGGGAAGCAATCTATGGAAAGTTGATCCAGCTATTAAAGTTCATTTTTGTACTTTCTGTCAAAAGTGCTTTTGTATGTTTCATCGGGGACATCTAAGTATGAATTTGGTCCAAAACTTCCTCAGGAAATTTTGTAAAGAGAACAATTCTTTTGATGAATTGGAATGAAATAAACGATTTCTTTATGTCTCATCTGTTTTGATTATTGACTTGGTCTCTTTACTTTTGTCTCTATATTTATTTCAGCATGTGTTATGTTCATAAAATTACATAAATAATGAATTTTTCAGCAAGCTTTTATTTATAAAAAAAAACAGCCTAAGCACTTGTAAACAATACGTGTGAATTAGGATACCAATTTTGATGGCTATAAACATAGGGTGATATTCCCGTCTATCTTTATTTAGCCAAGCGGGATCTGAAAATGTTTGAGTAAGATCATTTCATATCTTTTCCTCAACATTTATTTGGCGACCATACTAGGGAGATCCTCAATATCTCTTTGGTTGATTTTTATGCTCGATTATCATTGAATACATCTATTTTTTCTGATATTGATTATTTGATTGTTTTATTTCTTAATCATTGTACCTGTTGCAAGGCAACCCAATATTGAGCCCAGTCTTCAAAATCAGACCAGCATTGCTTTGAATTTGTTTAACACCATTTTAGACACTACCAATACTCAGGTTGATTTTAATCATTCATGGGTAGCAATTGAATGAGATATTAGTGCCCAAGAACGTTGGGAAGCTAGATGTAGGAAGCCTAGAAATCAGCAATAACCTTCTTGTTCCTTCAGCTTTGGCCTTCCTTTCATGTCCTTAGACTCTCGTGTTTCTAGGAGAAGAAGAGTCTTATCACCCGAAATTAATCCTATTGTTGAAATAGGAAGAAGGAATGTAGTGTTATCAACCCAACAAAGTTCTCTAAGGAGAAATTTGTCTGATTCATCCAGTTCTTGTTTCTCTCCCTTACCTATCATCCACAAGATGGCATCTAGTGGTGGCTCTATTGGCACTGGAAGTGCGTCCTCCTCTCAGTCGTCAGCTTCGTCAGTGATTGGTAGCTTAGATAGCCACCATATCCCTGTCCAATCTACCACAAATCCCACCAAAGTCATCAAAGAGTATGGGCTTTTTCAGTTTGAAGAAGACGCCACAACCACACCATGGCATGTTTCCTCTCCTCTTAACCTACCACCTGCTACTCGTCCACTTCCTAAATTCAAAGAGCATATACCTAGGTTTTCGGGGAATAATATTGTCACTACAAATGAACACCTGGTGGCATTTTCTAATTCTTGTCACAACATAGGAGCCAATGAAAATGATGCTTGCATGCGCTTATTTTTCAATTCCTTAGAAGGAAAGGGTGTCGTCGATTTATTTGACCTTCCTCCTAAGATTTTGTCTACTTGGGAGGAGTTAGTTTATTGGTTCAAATTCACCTATGGGCAATCTAAAATCCCAACTAAGCAGTTACGAGAGTACAATAACATCGTTTATAAGAATGGTGAGAACATCAAGTCCTTCAACTTGCATTTCACTAAGTTATACAATCAAATCCATGAACTCATTCGACCTCAGAACCAAGCCGCTTTCATGCATTACTACAATGCATAACCTTCCCCGTATCATCATAGGCTTGAGGAAAAATCCATTGATAACCTCGGTTCCACTCTGCATACTTGTTTAGAATATGAAGAACATTTTAAAATAACAAGTCTTCCTCGGGGAGAATCGGTTAAACAGATAGACATGTCCGCCCTCTTACAAATAGTACAAGACATGAATAATCGTATGATAGTGTATGAGCGAAAGGGAACTGTCTCCCCTCTCACCCCTGGAGCTTCGTCCTCTTCTGCACCCCCGTTTAGAAATTTAATTGAAAATAATTTTCAGCCTAAAGTTATCATGCCTCGAAGTTGGTGTGACTTTTGCGAGGAACACCCCGAGGAAACCACATGTGAGGTAAGGAAGAGCACCAGAGATAAGATCTTTGGTAAAATACCAGAAACTACCATCGTTGTCCTAGATTTTCCAGATCCAGAAGATGTCACGATCATCAATACGAGGAACAAATCCTACGCTCCCAAGGGAAAATATGATCCTCCCCACAATTCTTCTAGCCCGAGCTCATCCTCACCAGCTGCTATTGTTCAGGTTCCTAAGGTTCCTGGCAGTCAAGAAATTACCTCCCCTCTCCCCTCTTCCAAATACAATATTCTGAATCAATTGGCCAACATCAAAGCATATGCCACCCTTATAGACATGGTTTTCATCCCTAAACAACATAGGCATCTAAAATAATTCATGGAAGAAAAATCTTATATTGTATCCAATTTCTCTGAAGAGGTAAATAAAGAGGATTCATCTGTAAATAAAGTAGGTGTACATAACTTTAGATACCCTGTAAAATATCCCCGTTTTTATATTTCTGTAAATATTATGGATAAGATCGCCCATTGTTGCCTCTTTGATGGCAGTTCGGGCCCAAGTGTGATGTCAAATATTATTATGGAATAGCTAGGCTTGTATTTTACAAATGAAAATGCCATAAGTGTGCTCTCTTATAATAGTTTACAACAAACGACCATAGGTGAGATTAAATATTTGACCTTAGTTTTGTGTGCACGCCATGAAATAAGGACAACCCTTAGTATTTAGGGAATTGATATTCCAGTAAGAAATTACTCAATCATCTTGTGAAGAGATTGGCAAGCTTTGACGAGTGGATACCTCTCACTCGACGAGACACGCTTATTCATTCCTTGGAATGGTAAAAACATTATAGTCCTTAGAGAGGGAAGGATTTCACCTTACATAGAAAGTGTCCCACAACCTAATGTGAACTATATCGAAGAGGAACTAGGGGTGTATTCCATATTTTCTGAGGAGGATAACATTCCCTTGGAACAAATCGATTTAGATGATGGTATGTGGCACATGCACTTTGATGATTCATGCTCTAGTGAGGGTAATGGAGATGGAATAATCTTGTACTCTCCTGTGGGGAAAATTCATAACTTTTCTTACAGGTTTGAGTTTGCTTGCACAAATAATGTCACTGAATTCGAATCTTTATTATTAGGCGTTGAAAACGCCTATAATCTTGGTTGTGGTCACCTTTCAGTTTTTGGAGATTCTGAGCTTGTTTTGAACCTTGTACATAAGATATACTCTCCTAGAAACAAGTTGATGAAACAATACACCAAAAATGTTTGGGCACTTATCTCGAACCTATTATCTTTCAACATTACTCATGTTAAGAGGTAATTGAACTCAATGGTTGATCGGTTAGTTGTTTTTACAGCCTCTCCTAATCGACAACTTCTGCCACAAAACCTGATTGTACTTTTCAATCTCTATATCGTCCACATATCCCTGACAATATAGAATCTTGGTAGGTCTTCTCTAGAAATGAGAGCATATGTGTTTTCATTCAAATGAACCTTACAAATCCAAGGAAATTATATCCATAGAAGATAACAAGATTCCTAAGGGCTTGACTCCTCTAGAGAGTTCATTTTCATCGAGTGATGTAGGAAATAAAGAGAAACATAAAGAAGAGTCTAAAAGGAAGGTGGGTGAAACCATCTCCTTGAACATTGGGACACCCGAGTCTCCAAATAATGTTAAAATAGGTGCCCAATGTTCTGATGAAGAGAAAATGAAGTTTGCCAAGTTGTTTGGTGAATTTCAAGAGGGTTTTTCTTGGTCTTATGAGGATCTTCATGGTTTTCATCCTGCTCTTATACAACATGTCAGTCCCATCAAGGAAGGCATAAAATCAGTTAGGAAAAAACAAATACCTATCAACCCTGCACTGGAAGCAACTATTCAAAAGGAGTTGGAAAAACACTTGAAAGCTGGAATCATCTTTCTGGTCAAGTATTCTAAATGGGTTTCCAAATTGGTTCATGTTCGGAAAGTCACTGATCATATTATATTTTGCGTTGATTTTCGCACATTCAATCGGCCTCTTATGAAAGATCGCTTTCCTCTCCCTAACATGGAAATGATTCTACAGCAAGTTGCAAGGTCACAGATGATGCCCTTACTTGACGGTTTTTTCGATGACAACTAAATCAGGATAAAAGGGTCGGATACATACAAAACCACCTTTATTACTCATTGGCATACCTTGACTTATGAACGTATGTCATCTGGCTTATCTGATGCGAGTACCACTTTTAAAAGACCTATGCAAATAATTTTCCAAGATTTGATCGGTAAGATTATTCATGTTTATCTTGATGATCTAATTGTGTACTTTAAAGGGCTATCAATTGTCTCAAAGTTTCTAAATTTATGGCTGGGTCCTTTCAAGATCGCTTTTGTCCTGGCTACGAACTCTTACATTCTAAAGGATTTATGGGAGCAATTTTTTTCCTACAGCACTAACGGTTCTCACTTAAAACACTACGTGGAACCAACTTGAAAAGTTTCGACACTGTTTGGATTTTCTCTATATTAGTAGTCTAGTTCAGCTTTCATTTTCACCATTGTTTTTCATTTCTACTTTACGGTAGTTTGAATTTTTCTTTCTTTTTAATAGATTCCTGTTGCTTTTACAATTCTGTCATTTTATTTTCTGTTGTTTTAAATTTTGTAGTCTTATTTTTGTCATGAATTTTATTGCTTTTCATCTTTTAGTTGATTTTTGGTAAAGAATAAGATGTTGGATCATTTCTGCCACAGTGACCCTCCTGCAAGGTATTGTTAGTCAATCAAAATTAAGCTTACACAGTTGTTACGATGTTCCCCCTGAAAGTGAATTGAATTTGTTATCTGCTTTCACTGTTGTCTTATAAAAGAATTGGTTATCTCTCGCTTTTGCTTTCCATTTCTTCATCCATTTGAGAATTAAAAAGAGCAAGTCCATAAATTTTTCTCCTTGAAGTAAAGAGAAAATTTTGGTTGAATGGTTATGCATATAGGGATAAACCCCCTCATACTTAACATTTTCCATGAGTTATTCCCAAATTCTCGGTCATATTTCCATTAAATCTACTCACTTCCCCCTGTTGCCTAATCATTATGGTTATACCTTCTTGATTTGTTGTTCTTGGTCTGTGAAACCATACATTCTGATTTCTAATCAGTTGGAAACATATTTCACTGTGTAGTCACCAGTTTGTTAAATATTAAAATCGCAACGAGGATTTCACCCGCAAAGTATTGCTTAAGCCTATTATTTAAACTAAGCTAATGATATATAATACTAGTAGGTGGGACCCCCTTGTAGACTGGAGGATCGGAGATAGTCTTATCACACATTTTATGTTGTTGTTTCGATGTTTCTTACAGGGTTCTACCTGATTGATGATGAAATATTGGTTTTGTTTACGACATAATGGCAGATGGATAATGTATTTGATGTATTGATTATGTTATTCTAAGCTCTAAAATTTCATGTTATGAATGGCTTATATTTACTATTATTACATCACCATTGGCGCCATGATTCATTACCTGTTACACCTGCACAAGACACATGTTAGTTATAACAATAGACAGGAGCAATGTGGAATAAATCCAAGAAAAGGGAATTCTGCTATACTATGTTATACTATATGCAAATGAAATTAAAAGAAATTGATGTTAGTGGCTATACGATTTGTATTGACTTATATTGGACGCATTTGATATATGTGATTTTATGGTTTTGCAATGGTTAATATGGATTGGGGTGGTGCAATTGGCAAGCAATGTGTGCAAGTTTCTATGCATGGAATTAATGGTATGAATTAATGGTATGGTTTGGGTGGTTGTCGTGTACTACGAAATTGAATGAAATGGAGGATGGAAGCGATGTGCAGTAAATGCACGTCACTCCATACTTCTCCCACTGGTCGTCACCCTAGCATGGTTATTGTTCATTTGGTTTGGTTGTGTTTAAGCTCTGATATTTAGGCGTGGAAGGAACTGCTCGACCATCTCGCATTTTTAAGGCCATTGGTTACAGGTATGGTTATTTTCGCCCATCCATGAATTCTCTTTGTGTATGAAATGAATGTTGGCTCGGTAATGCGTTGGTCTATGTTTTCTTGAGGTTGGCAACTATGTAAACGCGTGGTGTTTTCTCTGGAATGACTGTGTGTGTTATTCATTGCAAATGGAAAAATCGATGGTTGAAGTTGTGATTTCATTGGTTGTTCTGTGTGGTGGAAACCACGATGGCTCTTTATTGTCTTTATGGGTTTTGTTGGAGGGTTTCACTCTGTTCAACCTTGTTGTCATCTCCTCACATTTATGGTAACCATACCTTGTTGTATTTGGTGCTATGGGGTTGATGTGTATGTTTCGAACTCCTTTTGGTCATTGTATATATTTTCACCTGGTCGTGGCAACTTTTTATGTTATTGGAATCATCACAGTTAGTTATTGGGTGGCCATTATGCCAAGAATTATGCTTTAGGGTTGTTGGTAGTACGTGGGGTCTGCAATTCCATCGATATTGTTATGTGTAGATTTGGCTCTTGAGAAGAGCGTGAAGGTTATGACTCTACGCGTTCTTGGTATTGGTTTCTCTCCAATAAGAAATCCCTGCTCCTCTGCATCGTGGTCTACCCTACCTAGTGTTGAATTGTCACCCTATTCTACAAGGCTAAGGGTTATGAGGCTTGTAGTTCACCATGCTTACCTCGAAGGTATCTCACCTACTGTTGATATGGTCAACCTCCAGTCACCCTGTGTTTTGGTGATCAAGCGAACCCTTGATTATGTCTTGTGTTCATGTTTACAAATCTCGATTTCAATAAACCCAGCCAGTCACATTCTTGTTGGATCTCTTGTTGACTGCCATAAGTTGGTTGAGTAGTATTGACTGTGGCCTTGATTATTTTCTCGTCTCTATTTGATCGGGTTGTTGGAAAGTTGTAATTGGAAATGATAATTGGTATATGGTCATTGCCTCCTTTTGTTATGATAGTTGAATCGATAACTTAGTATGGTTTAATTAGTTGATTGAGAGTAAGCGTAAATGTATAGTCACAAAGATGCCTCTTTTAATTATGCGTTGGTTTGTGTGTTCCTACGACGTGTTATTAATTGAAGTTGGTGGTTGTTGTATGTTTAATTTGTCGATCTGGATTATTGCAATTTGAAGAGTTGATGATTGTGACTGGGATGTCTATTGTTTATGATTTATGGAAACATCGTGCATCATTTTGTTTTATGCACCATCAGAGATGACCACGGGTTCTTGGTAGTATGGTTTCATTGCAAATTTAATTGTTAAATTTTTCAAAGGAATGGAATCAGGCATGTTTTAAAAGAGTTTGTTCAACTCAGGAAAGGCATGTGTCTATGTTTGATTTGGGGGTTTATAAATTATGGGCAGTGGTTCATGCTTTTATATATGTTGAACAGAGTTGAAGCAATATGACTGTGTGTTCCTTTGAATTTTGTTTTAAATATAAAAGGGAAGGAAATGAAAAGAAACATAATTCTTTTAAACAATATGGGTGAAATTCATGACGACTCTAAGTATGATTATACATTGTGTTAATTGAAAGTTTTTAAAGAACTTGGATGTGGGACAGTGAACAAGTTTAACACACGGTAATTGTTTAATTGGTGTTGGAATAGTTGTATTGAATACAGAACTGTTTTTATGGATTACTTAATTGGTTTTTCGAACAGTATTCGCTATTTTCCCTATCATTATTTCACTTTTCGCACATTACAATTCCCCTCGCCTTCCCATATTCACTATCCACTCCTTGTTCCTAAAATTTAATTATAGTTAAGATAATTTATGTATCATGACATTTAAAGGATCGCAGGTATGAATTACAGTTATATATTCTTTTGGTTTATGATACA
>JZKD02S2265275.1:390803-403023 GCA_000966675.3 Picea glauca
TGTATCATAAACCAAAAGAATATATAACTGTAATTCATACCTGCGATCCTTTAAATGTCATGATACATAAATTATCTTAACTATAATTAAATTTTAGGAACAAGGAGTGGATAGTGAATATGGGAAGGCGAGGGGAATTGTAATGTGCGAAAAGTGAAATAATGATAGGGAAAATAGCGAATACTGTTCGAAAAACCAATTAAGTAATCCATAAAAACAGTTCTGTATTCAATACAACTATTCCAACACCAATTAAACAATTACCGTGTGTTAAACTTGTTCACTGTCCCACATCCAAGTTCTTTAAAAACTTTCAATTAACACAATGTATAATCATACTTAGAGTCGTCATGAATTTCACCCATATTGTTTAAAAGAATTATGTTTCTTTTCATTTCCTTCCCTTTTATATTTAAAACAAAATTCAAAGGAACACACAGTCATATTGCTTCAACTCTGTTCAACATATATAAAAGCATGAACCACTGCCCATAATTTATAAACCCCCAAATCAAACATAGACACATGCCTTTCCTGAGTTGAACAAACTCTTTTAAAACATGCCTGATTCCATTCCTTTGAAAAATTTAACAATTAAATTTGCAATGAAACCATACTACCAAGAACCCGTGGTCATCTCTGATGGTGCAATAAAACAAAATGATGCACGGTGTTTCCATAAATCATAAACAATAGACATCCTAGTCACAATCATCAACTCTTCAAATTGCAATAATCCAGATCGACAAATTAAACACACAACAACCACCAACTTCAATTAATAACACGCCGTAGGAACACACAAACCAACGCATAATTAAAAGAGGCATCTTTGTGACTGTACATTTACACTTACTCTCAATCAACTAATTAAACCATACTGAGTTATCGATTCAACTATCATAACAAAAGGTGGCAATGACCATATACCAATTATCATTTCCAATTACAACTTTCCAACAACCTGATCAAACAGAGATGAGACAATAATCAAGGCCACTGTCAATACAACTCAACCAACTTATGACAATCAACAAGAGATCCAACAAGAATGTGACTGGTTGGGTTTATCGAAATCGAGATTTGTAACCATGAACACAAGACATAATCAAGGGTTCGCTTGATCACCAAAACACAGGGTGACTGGAGGTCGACCATATCAACAACAGGTGAGATACCTTCGAGGTAAGCACGGTGGAACTACAAGCCTCATAACCCTTAGCTATGTAGAATAGGGTGACAGTTCAACACCAGGTAGGGTAGACCACGATGCAGAGGAGCAGGGATTTCTTATTGGAGAGCAACCAATACCAAGAACGCGTAGAGTCATAACCCTCACGCTCTTCTCAAGAGACGAATCAACACATAACAATGCCGATGGAATTGCAGACCCCAGGTACTACCAACAACCCTAAAGCATAATTCTTGGCATAATGGCCACCCAATAACCAACCGTGATGATTCCAATAACATAAAAAGTTGCCACGAGTAGGTGAAAATATATACAATGACCAAAAGGAGTTCGAAACATACACATCAACCCCATAGCACCAAATACAACAGGGTATGGTTACCATAACTATGAGGAGACGACTAACAAGGTTGAACAGAGTGAAACCCTCCAACAAAACCCATAAAGACAATAGAGAGCCATCGTGGTTTCCACCACACAGAACAACCAATGAAATCACAACTTCAACCATCGATTTTTCCATTTGCAATGAATAACACACACAATCATTCCAAAGAAAACACCATGCGTTTACATAGTTGCCAACCTCAAGAAAACACAGACCAACACATTACCGAGCCAACATTCATTTCATACACAAAGAGAATTCATGGATGGGCGAAAATAACCATACCTGTAACCAATGGCCTTAAAAATGTGAGATGGTCGAGCAGTTCCTTCCACGCCTGAATATCAGAGCTTAACCACAACCAAACCAAATGAACAATAACCATGCTAGGGTGACGAACAATGGGATAAGTATGGAGTGACGTGCATTTACTGCACATCGCTTCCATCCTCCATTTCATTCAATTTTGTAGTACACGACAACCACCCAAACCATACCATTAATCCATACCATTAATTCCATGAATAGAAACTTGCACACATTGCTTGCCAATTGCACCACCCCAATCCATATTAACCATTGCCAAAACCATACAATCACATATATCAAATGTGTCTAATATAACTCAATACAAATCGTATAGCCACTAACATCAATTTCTTTTAATTTAATTTGCATATAGTATAACATAGTATAGCATAATTCCCTTTTCTTGGATTTATTCCACATTGCTCCTGTTTATTGTTATAACTAACATGTGTCTTGTGCAGGTGTAACAGGTAATGAATCATGGCGCCAATGGTGATGTAATAATAGTAAATATAAGCCATTCATAACATGTAATTTTAGAGCTTAGAATGACATAATCAATACATCAAATACATTATCCATCTGCCATTATGTTGTAAACAAAACCAATATTTCATCATCAATCAGGTAGAACCCTGTAAGCAACATTCAAACAACAACATAAAATGTGTGATAAGACTATCTCTGATCCTCCAGTCTACAAGGGGGTCCCACCTACTAGTATTATATATCATTAGCTTAGTTTAAATAATAGGCTTAAGCAATACTTTGTGGGTGAAATCCTCGTTGCGATTTTAATATTTAACAAACTGGCGACTGCACAGTGAAATATGTTTCCAACTGATTAGAACTCAGAATGTATGGTTTCACAGACCAAGAACAACGGATCAAGAAGGTATAACCATAACGATTAGGCAACAAGGGGAAGTGAGTGGATTTAATGGAAAAATGATCAAGAATTTGGGAATAACTCATGGAAAATGTTAAGTATGAGGGGGTTTATCCCTGTATGCATAACCATTCAACCAAAATTTTCTCTTTACTTCAAGGAGAAAAATTTATGGACTTGCTCTTTTTAATTCTCAAATGGATGAAGAAATGGAAAGCAAAAGTGAGAGATAACCAATTCTTTAATAAGACAACAGTGAAAGTAGATAACAAATTCAATTCACTTTCAGGGGGAACATCGTAACAACTGTGTAAGCTTGATTTTTATTGACTAACAATACCTTGCAGGAGTGTCACTGTGGCAGAAATGATCCAACATCTTATTCTTGACCAAAAATCAAGTAAAAGATGAAAAGCAATAAAATTCATGACAAAAATAAGACTACAAAATTTAAAACAACAAAAAATAAAATGACAGAATTGTAAAAGCAACAAGAAGCTATTAAAAAGAAATCAAAATTCAAACTATCGTAAAGCAGAAATGAAAAACAATGGTGAAAATGAAATCTGAACTAGACTACTAATATAGAGAAAATCCAAACAGTGTCAAAACTTTTCAAGTTGGTTCCACGTAGTGTTTTAAGTGAGAACTGTTAGTGCTGTAGGAAAAAAATCGCTCCTGTAAATCCTTTAGAATGTAAGAGTTCGTAGCCAGGACAAAAGCGATCTTGAAAGGACCCAACCATAAATTTTGGAACTTTGAGACAATTGATAGCCCTTTAAAGTACATGATTAGATCATCAAGATAAACATGAATAATCTTACCGATCAAATCTTGGAAAATTATTTGCATAGGTCTTTTAAAAGTGGTACTTGCATCAGATAAGCCAAATGGCATACGTTCGTAAGTCAAGGTACGCCAATGAGTAATAAAGGTGGTTTTGTATGTATCTGGCCCTTTTATCCTGATTTAATTGTCACTGAAAAAACCGTCAAGTAAGGGAATCATCTGTGACCTTGCAACTTGCTGCAGAATCATTTCCATGTTAGGGAGAGGAAAGTGATCTTTCATAAGAGGCCGATTGAATGTGCGAAAATCAAATAAAAATATAATATGATCAGTGGCTTTCCGAACATGAACCAATTTGGAAACCCATTTAGAATACTTGACCAGAAAGATGATTCCATCTTTCAAGTGTTTTTCCAACTCCTTTCGAATAGTTGCTTCCAGTGCAGGATTGATAGGTGTTTGTTTTTTCCTAACTGATTTTATGCCTTCCTTGATGGGAATGACATGCTGTATAAGAGCAGGATCAAAACCATGAAGATCCTCATAAGACCAAGAAAAAACCTCTTGAAATTCACCAAACAACTTGGCAAACTTCATTTTCTCTTCATCAGAACATTGGGCACCTATTTTAACATTCTTTGGAGACTCGGGTGTCCCAATGTTCAAGGAGATGGTTTCACCCACCTTCCTTTTAGACTCTTCTTTATGTTTCTCTTTATTTCCTACATCACTCGATGAAAATGAACTCTCTAGAGGAGTCAAGCCCTTAGGAATCTTGTTATCTTCTATGGATATAATTTCCTTGGATTTGTAAGGTTCATTTGAATGAAAACACATATGCTCTCATTTCTAGAGAAGACCTACCAAGATTCTATATTGTCAGGGATATGTGGACGATATAGAGATTGAAAAGTACAATCAGGTTTTGTGGCAGAAGTTGTCGATTAGGAGAGGCTGTAAAAACAACTAACCGATCAACCATTGAGTTCAATTACCTCTTAACATGAGTAATGTTGAAAGATAATAGGTTCGAGATAAGTGCCCAAACATTTTTGGTGTATTGTTTCATCAACTTGTTTCTAGGAGAGTATATCTTATGTACAAGGTTCAAAACAAGCTCAGAATCTCCAAAAACTGAAAGGTGACCACAACCAAGATTATAGGCGTTTTCAACGCCTAATAATAAAGATTCGAATTCAGTGACATTATTTGTGCAAGCAAACTCAAACCTGTAAGAAAAGTTATGAATTTTCCCCACAGGAGAGTACAAGATTATTCCATCTCCATTACCCTCACTAGAGCATGAACCATCACAGTGCATGTGCCACATACCATCATCTAAATCGATTTGTTCCAAGGGAATGTTATCCTCCTCAGAAAATATGGAATACACCCCTAGTTCCTCTTTGATATAGTTCACATTAGGTTGTGGGACACTTTCTATGTAAGGTGAAATCCTTCCCTCTCTAAGGAATATAATGTTTTTACCATTCCAAGGAATGAATAAGTGTGTCTCATCGAGTGAGAGGTATCCACTCGTCAAAGCTTGCCAATCTCTTCCCAAGATGATTGAGTAATTTCTTACTGGCATATCAATTCCCTGAATACTAAGGGTTGTCCTTATTTCAGGGCGTGCGCACAAAACTAAGGTCAAGTATTTAATCTCACCTATGGTCGTTTGTTGTAAACTATTATAAGAGAGCACACTTATGGCATTTTCATTTGTACAAGACAAGCCTAGCTATTCCATAAAAATATTTGACATCACACTTGGGCCTGAATCGCCATCAATGAGGCAACAATGGGCGATCTTATCCATAATATTTACAGAAATATAAAAAGGGGGATATTTTACAGGGTATCTAAAGTTATGTACACCTACTTTATTTACAGATGAATCCTCTTTATTTACCTCTTCAGAGAGATTGGATACAATGTAAGATTTTTCTTCCATGAATTATTTTAGATGCCTGTGTTGTTTAGGGATGAAAACCATGTCCAGAAGGGTGGCATATGCTTTGATGTTGGCCAATTGATTCAGAATATTGTATTTGGAATAGGGGAGAGGGGAGGTAATTCCTTGACTGCCAGGAACCTTAGGAACCTGAACAATAGCAGCTGGTGAGGATGAGCTCGGGCTAGAAGAATTGCGGGGAGGATCATATTTTCTCTTGGGAGCGTGGGATTTGTTCCTCGTATTGATGATTGTGACAACTTCTGGCTCTGGAAAATCTAGTACAATGATGGTAGTTTTTGGTATTTTACCAAAGATCTTATCTTTGGTGCTCTTCCTTACCTCACATGTGGTTTCCTCGGGGTGTTCCTCGCAAAAGTTACACCAACTTCGAGGCATGATAACTTTAGGCTGAAAATTATTCTCAATTAAATTTCTAAAGGGGGGTGCAGAAGAGGAAGAAGCTCCAGGGGTGGGAGGGGAGACAATTCCCTTTCGCTCATACACTATCATACGATTATTCATGTCTTGTACTATTTGTAAGAGGGCAGACATGTCTATCTGTTTAATCGATTCTCCCTGAGGAAGACTTGTTCTTTTAAAATGTTCTTCATACTCTAAACAAGTATGCAGAGTGGAACCAAGGTTATCAATGGATTTTTCCTCAAGCCTATGACGATACAGGGAAGGTTATGCATTGTAGTAATGCATGAAAGTGGCTTGGTTCTGAGGTCGAATGAGTTCATGGATTTGATTGTATAACTTAGTGAAATGCAAGTTGAAGGACTTGATGTTCTCACCATTCTTATAGATGATGTTATTGTACTCTCGTAACTGCTCAGCTGGGATTTTAGATTTCCCATAAGTGGATTTGAACCAATAAACTAACTCCTCCCAAGTAGACAAAATATTAGGAGGAAGGTCAAAGAGCAAGGTCAAATAAATCGACGAAAGCCTTTCCTTCCAAGGAATTGACAAATAAGCGCATGCAAGTATCATTTTCATTGGCTCCTATGTTGTGACAAGAATTAGAAAATGCCACCAGGTGTTCATTTGTAGTGACAATATTATTCCCTGAAAACCTAGGTATATGCTCTTTGAATTTAGGAAGTGGACGAGTAGCAGGTGGTAGGTTAAGAGGAGAGGAAACATGCCATGGTGTGGTTGGGGTGTCTTCTTCAAACTGAAAAAGCCCATACTTTTTGATGACTTTGGTGGGATTTGTGGTAGATTAGACACGGATATGGTGGCTATATAAGCTACCAATCACTGATGAAGCTGACGACTGAGAGGAGGAAGCACTTCCAGTGCAACTAGAGCCACCAATAGATGCCATCTTGTGGATGATAGGTAAGGGAGAGAAAGAAGAACTGGATGAATCAGACAAAGTTCTCCTTAGAGAACTTTGTTGGGTTAATAACACTACATTCCTTCTTCCTATTTCAGCAATAGGATTAATTTCGTGTGATAAGCCTCTTCTTCTCCTAGAAACACGAGAGTCTAAGGAAATGAAAGGAAGGCCAAAGCTGAAGGAACAAGAAGGTTATTGCTGATTTCTAGGATGTCTATGTCTAGCTTCCCAACGTTCTTGGGCACTAATATCTCATTCAATTGCTGCCCATGAATGATTAAAATCAACCTGAGTATTGGTAGTGTCTAAAATGGTGTTAAACAAATTCAAAGCAATGCTGGTCTGATTTTGAAGACTGGGCTCAATATTGGGTTGCCTTGCAACAGGTACAATGATTAAGAAATAAAACAATCAAATAATCAATATCAGAAAAAATAGATGTATTCAATGATAATCGAGCATAAAAATCAACCAAAGAGATATTGAGGATCTCCCTAGTATGGTCGCCAAATAAATGTTGAGGAAAAGATATGAAATGATCTTACTCAAACATTTTCAGATCCCGCTTGGCTAAATAAAGATAGACGGGAATATCACCCTATGTTTATAGCCATCAAAATTGGTATCCTAATTCACACGTATTGTTTACAAGTGCTTAGGCTGTTTTTTTTTATAAATAAAAGCTTGCTGAAAAATTCATTATTTATGTAATTTTATGAACATAACACATGCTGAAATAAATATAGAGACAAAAGTAAAGAGACCAAGTCAATAATCAAAACAGATGAGACATAAAGAAATCGTTTATTTCATTCCAATTCATCAAAAGAATTGTTCTCTTTACAAAATTTCCTGAGGAAGTTTTGGACCAAATTCATACTTAGATGTCCCCGATGAAACATACAAAAGCACTTTTGACAGAAAGTACAAAAATGAACTTTAATAGCTGGATCAACTTTCCATAGATTGCTTCCCACTCGACTCTGCACAATAGCCTTTGTCAGTCATGAAATATAATTCACAAACAAACAAGTCTACACAGACTATCAAAGATAGATCAACACCTCTGAAAAACAAGTGTTTGAATGATGTAATTCAACCCTGAATCTTGCTGTCTACAATAGGATCCTACTATCATAAAAAAGAATTAGGCTTCTAATGAATTAAGGAATGAATGAAAACTGAATTATCTCAACAAAACTCAAAGAGAAAACCTTAGTATGCTTCTCCTTCTATTCTCCCCCTATTCCTCCTTTTCCTTTTTCCTTTAAGCAAATTATAATTGGTTGAAGTAGTTGAACTACTTATTTAGTTAAGTTAACTAAAACTCAACTAAATTTTTAGTTAAGGGGGAAAAGTAATAAAATCATAATAAGGGTTTTAAATAAATAATAACTAGTAGGCGGGACCCCTTATGACTCCCTTTAGTTCTTTAACAATCATAACACAACTAGTTAATCAAACAAAACATCCCTCCTTGTGACTCCCATCACCACTTCATATTTTGACAATCTATATCAATGATAATTGAAATTATTTCCAAAAATATATTACCCATATATCCAGAAAATAGTGTGTTGTCCAAAATTTCAGAAGTCAACTGTTCTCAACAATTAATAAATAAAAACTTAAAATCCATATTTTCCACTCTGGGAGGCAATATTTCCCTTGTTTCTTCCGTCACCTTTTGATCTCTCTGAATTTTCCTTAGGCTGTGTGGAGCCTTTAGGCCTAATCTCACTAATCACATGAGAGCAATCATCTCTCAAATGCATGTGGGAGGACAGATTTATCGGAGTCATTTGAGGGTGAGGAAGGAGCAGTAGTGGCTTTTCCTTTGTCAAGAGCATGGTGGGCCTCAATTTTTAACCCTTTTATTGCATGGGAAGACTGTACTAGTGAGTGGACATGGGAAGCTCAGACAATTTGATTAATAGGTGGAGGAGCAAGTAGAGACAAGTTAGGCCAACCATGATGTTGGGAGACTGCTGGGTGGGCAATCTCTTACCATCCTTCGTTTTCGAGGACTTTAGGTTGCAGTGAGACATGAGGAGGAACTGGGATACCAGGGACCTATGGGGCTTGGAAGGGAGGCCTTTCAGGCCTAGGCTGGACCACTCCTTGCCCAATCCAGTTAAAAAATCCAACTTGATATAGCTGGCCTAACTCTTGCGAGTCTGCATCAAAGTGCATAGAAAATATTGGACTTCTAGGGCCCCTGTTCCAATTTCCTCTTCCTTGGTTACCTCGACCATGACTACCTCTGCTGAAAAATCTCATTCTGTATGCATAATTGATTAGCAAATAGTTTCTTTAAAAACCATACATGACAACTCTTTTAAATATGAAATAAAATTTGGATCAGAGAGAGAAAATATCATGATTACTGCTCACAGACATTAAACAATCAATTGTATTGTAAACCAAAAGAATATATCACTATAATTCATCCCTGCGATCCTTTAACTTTCATGATACAAAACTTATCTTAACTCTGATTAAATTTTAGGAATAGGGAGTGGATAGTGAATATGGGAAGGCGAGGGGAATTGTAATGTGCGAAAAGTGAAATAATGGTAGGGAAAAGAGTGAATACTGTTCGAAAAACCAATTAAGTAATCCATAAAAACAATTATGTATTCAATACAACTATTCCAACACCAATTAAACAATTACTGTGTGTTAAACTTGTTCACTGTCCCACATCCAATTTCTTTAAAAACTTTCAATTAACACAATGTATAATCATACTCAGAGTCGTCATGACTTTCACACATATTGTTTAAAAGAATTTTGTTTCTTTTCATTTCCTTCCCTTTTATATTTAAAACAAAATTCAAAGGAACACACAGTCATATTGCTTCAACTCTGTTCAGCATATAAAAAAATATCAACCACTGCCCATAATTTATAAATCCCCAAATCAAACATAGACACAGACCTTTCTTGAGTCGAACAAACTCTTTTAAAACGTGCCCGATTCCATTTCTTTGACAAATTTAACAATTAAATTTGTAATGAAACCATACTACCAAGAACCCGTGGTCATCTTTGATGGTGTAATAAAACAAAACGATGCACGATGTCTCCATAAATCATACATAATAGACAACCCAGCCACAGTCATCAACTCTTCAAATTGCAATAATCTAGATCGACAAATTAAACACACATCAACCACCAACTTCAATTAATAACACGCTGTAGGAACACACAAACCAACACATAATGAAAAGAAGCATCTATGTGACTGTACATTTACGCTTACTCTCAATCAACTAATTAAACCATACCGAATTATCAATTCAACTATCATAACAAAAGGAGGCAACGACCATATACCAATTATCATTTCCAATTACAACTTTCCAACAACCCGATCAAACAGAGATGAGACAATAATCAAAGCCACTGTCAATACTACTCAACCAACTTATGACAGTCAACAAGAGACCCAACAAGAGTGCGACTGGTTGGGTTTATCGAAATCGAGATTTGTAACCATGAACACAAGACATAATCAAGGGTTCTCTTGATCCCCAAAACACAAGGTGACTGGAGGTCGACCATATCAACAATAGATGAGAGACCTTCGAGGTAAGAATGGTGGAACCACAAGCCTCATAACCCTTAGCCTTGTAGAATAGGGTGACAGTTCAACACCAGGTATACCATGATGTAGAGGAGCATATATTTCTTACTAGAGAGCAACCAATAACAAGAATGCGTAGAGTCATAACCCTCACGCTCTTCTCAAGATCCGAACCAACACATAAGAATGTCGATGGAATTGCATACCTTAGGTACTACTAACAACCCTAAAGCATACTTCTTAGCATAGTGTCCACCCAATAACTAACTGTGATGATGCCAATAACACAAAAAGTGGTCACGACCAGGTGAAAAGATATACAGTGACCAAAAGGAGTTCGAAACATACACAACAACCCCATACCACCAAATAAAACCAGGTATGGTTACCATAACTCTGAAGAGACGACCAAAAAGGCTGAACAGAGTGAAACCCTCCAGCAAAACCCATAAAGACAAAAGATATCCATCACGATTTCCACCACACATAACAACCAATGAAATCACAACTTCAACCATCGATTTTTCCATTTGCAATGAATAACACACATAGTCATTCGAGAGAAAACACCACGCGTTTACACAGTATCCAACCCCAAGAAAACATAGACCAACACATTACCGAGCCAACTTTCATTTCATACACAGAGCGAATTCATGGATGGGCGAAAATAACCATACCTGTAACCAATGGCCTTAAAAATGCGAGTTGGTCGAGCGGGTCCTTCCATGCCCGAATCTCATAGCTTAACCACAACCAAAACAAATGAACAATAACCATGCTAGGGTGATGACCAATGGGAGAAGTATGGAGTGACGTGCATTTACTACACGTCGCTTCCATCCTCCATTTCAGTCAATTTTGTAGTACACGACAACCACCCAAACCATACCATTAATTCCATGCATTGAAACTTGCACACATTGCTTGCCAATTGCTCCACCCCAATCCATATTAACCATTTCCAAAACCATACAATCACATATATCAAATTCACCCAATATAACTCAATACAAATCGTATACCCACTAACATTGCTAGTTAGGACTATCATCAATTTCTTTTAATTTCATTTGCATACAATATAGCATAGTATAACATAGTTCCCTTTTCTTGGATTTATTCCACATTGCTCGCGTATCTTGTTATAACTAACATGTGTCTTGTGCAGGTGTAACAGGTAATCAATCATGGCACCAATGGTGATGTAATAATAGTAAATATAAGCCATTCATAACAAGGAATTTTAGAGCTTAGAATAACAAAATCAATACATCAAATGCATTATCCATTTGCCATTATGTCATAAACAAAATAAATATTTCATCATCAATCATGTAGAACCCTGTAAGAAACATCGAAGCAACAATACAAAATGTGTGATAAGACTATCTGTGATCATCCAGTATGTAAGGGGGTCCCATCTACTAGTATCATATGTCATTAGCTTATTTTAAATAATAGACTTAAGAAATACTTTGCGGGCAAACTCCTCGTTGCGATTTTAATTGTCAACAAACACGATTAAATATGGGAGGAAACCCTATGATTGACACTTAAGAGATTCCACATCTATTCATTTTCAAGAAAAAATGAAAGAGGAAACAAATATTGCAACTCAATGGGAAAGATATAAAAAGAAGAAAGATCATAGGCCACTCAAAGAAGTGGAAGAAGGTCTGGAGACACTTTATAATAGTGATGGATTTGGCTATTTGAATGAGGATCATAAGTTGGAGGTGAAGTGCCTAGAAGA
>JZKD02S2265275.1:405124-443496 GCA_000966675.3 Picea glauca
AGTATTTCCATATTTTGTATTTTGAAATGGAGTAATGAATGAATGTATGTAATTATACATCTAAGAATGATCTCTGTATTGAATGATCAAGTTATGTGTATGGATTTACCCTCTTTTGGAATTATGTTTCTGAATGATCATCTATATGCCCTAGTTTAGCCTTCGAGATATCTTTGGGACGTAAACCTGTAGGAGGGATGAGATAGAAAACATTGCATCAACTTGACCCTGTCGGTCTAAAGAGGATATCTCCTTCAGACTCCTTGCTGCGAAACCAGGACACCATGTCCAAGTCCTTAGCCAGTTCACGATGAGAAAGATGCATTTAACTCGTGAGAGTTTAGAAGGACCCATGTGACCAACACCCAGGAACCCCGTGTTAAGCCTAAGGGAGCTAATTCCTCCTAGCTTCGGAACTCTGGAAGTCCGGGACTTCGGAGTATTTTCAGCCCAAATAGTCACAAACCAGATGAAGGAGACCGAAATTTATGATTACCTGTAAGGTTGACTGACATTGGGCGATTTCTCTAGTGGTTAGATGAACCTATCCTATCAACTAAACTGGAATCCAACTCCCCATCGCAAAGTAGTGCGAGCCACTAATTGAGAATGTTCAGGGATTTCCTCAACCGTCAGATCTACACCGAGGCGACTTCGACGGAGTACCACTTCAGGAGAATGGAGATGCCATAGCATCAAACTCCTCGAATGACAAAGTTATGAAGTAAAGGAGAGCCTTAGATCTGGGGGAGATCGTTAAGAGCCCCGCCTACCGTCCAATCATCCAGGAGCAGGGACCCGCACATGGTACTTCGACGAAGTCCTGCTTCGAGAGAACAGAGTGGCAGTAAAGCCAAAACCCCCGAAGGTCGAAGCTGCGAAGTAACCAGGATAGTAGATCTAGGGATCCTTTGGGTTCTTTCCTAGACATTTGATTCACGATTTAGTCAACTCGATGTTGACCTCTTCGGGAGGACAAGGGTGTTGTAAAGCCAAAATACCTGAAGGCCGAAGTCACGAAGTAATGAGGACTCTTGATCCTCAGATTCTTAGGGATTCCTCACAGTCGTCGATATATAGGGGATGTGTGGTGCTAGATCCTTTAGTTTGGAGGCTGGGCACTACAGGGAATTTGAGGTGTGGTGTGTTGAAAAGCTCCGAAGCCCGAAGTAATGAGATCCATCGATTCGAGGATGCTTCGAGACTTCTTCTAACCATCAGATATGGGTTGTGGTCAGCCTGACACTGACCAACATTGGGAGAAAAGAGGAGTTTTCATCGAAAAACTTTCGAAGTCCGGAGTCGTGAAGTAACGCTAGCCGTGGATCTATGGATCCATGTGGCTGAATATCAACTGTGAGATTTGAGGGATGTTTTAAGGCTATCAGTCTGGTGTGACGTGGAAAGCCGATGTCACTAGGGTGGCGTGGACCCACGATTGATGTGCCATGTGTCATATCGATATGTTATTTTCATAGACCCTATATGCCTATTGGAACATGGCACGTGTCACCCCTGGCCCTTCTAGGTGTTATCCCCTGGTACGTACCTGCCTAGCCAAAGTGGTTGGTGAAGTGACCGAAACTCTAGGAGTTTGGGGCTTTGAGATTCTGGAGGATTTGGGGTGTAGCGTAATAGAGGGACCTGTTAGCACTCTGTAAACTTCGTTCGGCTCAGAAAATGAATGACAGAGGCAACCTACAAACCAATATTGAGGCCCGAAACTAGCCTTTCGGACCTAGAGAGGGCTCTCTCTAGAGACTTCGTCTTTGTACAGTATATAACTTTAAACTCTAGGCTAGATTTAACACTTTTAAACAACATTTTCTGGTTCTATTGGCAAAAGAAAGCAAGACCTTGGGCTATGGAGTCGATTTAAGAAAATGACAGAAACAAATGACTCGGTGACTGAACTCGAGAGGATAAAGGCTAAACGAGCAACAATATTAAGTTAAAAATCATTGTGTTTGGCGAGAGAAAAACACATGAAGCAACTCGGAGCACCGTTGAGGATGAATTCAGAGTTAACTTAGAAGAAACATGTTTTTTCTAAATGGTGTGAATCTAGAGAACTGTGCGATGAATTCTAGTTTCGAAATCACGTTCCGATTAAGACATAAATTACATATATGAATATAAAGAGCACAAGAAAGCACATACGCAAAGAAAGAATATAATACATCATACTTCCACCATTAGAATCGTTTCATCAAAGCTTCAAGACTTTTGCATTAAGTTTCAATCAGATAAAAAAACTACAATCAATAGTCACTGCTACACTGTTTAGCCAACCAACCTGGATTACATTGAAAAGATGGAATATATAGACAAGGGTGTACATCTTGGGATACCCTATGCTCTAACTACTATCCATAGAAACTAGGTTTCGACTACCCTTTGTCAGATGACTTTTCGAATGGCCTTTTGCTAAAAATAGAACTGACGATATTTGACCACATCATAGCCGCTCATCTTTTCCGTGAAGTTTCAGTCATCAACAATATCTTGTTGTTAGAAAATGATGTGTCAATTATTTTCTTTGACAGGGCATCTGGACGATCAAGGGTTCTGTCAGACGTAATGGCCTTGATCTCTATTGTGAGATCGTTCGCTGGCACGTGCATGTGGTGGGTGACCGCAGACCGTTGCAGGTGCCTCCAAAATTATGACCCCAACTAGGGAACAATGCCTCTCTTCAAACTGTTGCATGTCTAACGTGCACCTGTCCTTTGCAATGGATGAGATTCCATCTATGCGCGACGTATGTTTTCCGTGCGGGTATTTGTCAGAGTCCAATTCTGTGCCACGTCCGAGGAAACAAAAAACAGAGTCAATCGATCATGCATCTGGTCTCGTTTGCAGTTTAGATAGTCGAAGCTTTCTCCTAAGAGACCAGTTTCACCTTTTCAGGTTCATCACTTGCCTTTGACGGACCACATTCCCTTTCAGCTTCTTCCGCATGCTAGCGAGAGCGGCGTGGACTTTCTCCATGGCCGGTTCACATTCCATGAATTGTTTCACATTCCTTTCTTCCGACACCCTCTGTCTCTCACGCAGATGTATGATCGTATCCTGCACTTCCCTGAGTTGTTTCTTTAGAGAAATCACGTTTCCCTCACAACCTTGTGATGTTGATACTTCGAGGGTCTTTGCTGCTAATTGTTGTCTCAACTCTCTATTTTTTTGGTATAGCTCAGCAATAGTGAGCTGCGTTTTCTTCAGCTGCTGTGACGACTCATGAACATCTGTGCTTTCGGTGTCTATCCTCCTCCTTATTCCCCAACTTTCTTGACTTGTGCCTTTGACAGGCTGTAGCCGAATAACGCGCATGAGTAACTCTTCGATGAATGACTTTACGCGTGGCTCGCTTGGGACTCAAGTCTCCCCAACTTCCTTGTTTTTCCTTGGCCTTCCCCTCCTCTAGGGTATTAGCTATTGGGCGGACAGGGCTTCCAATGTCCTTCTTTGCTCTATATCCCTTCCTGCTTGAGCCTCCACGCAGTGCGATGTTACCCTTTCTGCAGGTAGAGGGAAATATCCCTTTGGATCCTTGGGGATGCTGCTGCAAGTAGAAACGAATCCCAGTTATTTCCCAATCGTCTTAACTCATCCACTAGTAGTAATTTAATCAACGAGACATGCGATACTTTTCTCTTCAGTTGATTTTTTTCAGCTTGGGTGTTGTCTACCATTTCTCAGAGGCTTTGGTGTAAGAAAAAGGGTAGATTTAACGGTTTCCTCTTTGTGAAGTGCATAAAAAATATAATGTGATGCGAATGTATTTTGTCAAACCTTCCCTCAAAGGTGAAATATTTCCTAATTAATTCCATGAGTTTCTGAAAGGGCCCCTGCAAATATCTACTTGGAATGCCCGTTTCGACTTTCCCAACTAAATAATCTCGCTTGATGAATTCTTTGTAACGTCGCACGTCCAAAGGCCTGCCCTTAAACCAATTTTCACCACACGCAAGAATCTCTGTCACGGCCGACAAAGTTTCCTCATTCACCTGGAAAATGACACCTACAATTATCATGCGGGACCCGTCGAACTTGAGTGCAAAATTCTCTGCTAGTTTCGTGTTGAATCCTTGGATTTTTATTTAAAAGGTCATGCATCCAACCTGCTCAAAAGATGCCATAACCTCCAAATCTTCGTTGACCAACATCAAGTTTTGAGGCTCGGGCCCAACATTCCTGCCACTCCGCACACCTTTCCTTATGTTCTGGAATGTCGTCATGGTGCAACGTGTATTGTTTCTATGCGTGGTGAATTTTGCGTGAGCCAAAGGAGAAAGTCTCAATTGACCTGGGCTTGTGAGAAAAATTACAGGCGAAGCGTAAACTTGACTGATGAACATAATGCATATAGAGTGCTCAGAATTTATAATCGGGTGGGCGAGAAATGGAAATGTGCCGAGGGACACTGATTTCACCGAAACTGGAGGTTTCAGAGCAAGCTTGAAGATTTTCGTAGTACATTCATGTGACAGGTACACTTCAGAGTGTGTGAAGTACAATTGATAAGAGCTGCAGGGCATATGTGATATGAGCACTGTAATTTTTCGTTCTTTCTGACTTCATAATGAGCTGATGATGGTCACTTCGTCTGCCAGAGCGACTTATATTTAACAACTTGCCTCGACTTTAGGCACGTAAGACCTTCTCTTGTGACAAGACCCGAATCTTTGGGAAAAGAACTTTACCCCTTACACATGTTTGGTTCTGACATCCCTTCTTGAATCCAAGGGATAACCGACCACTTACTGACTTCAGCCCATTCGCTTTCCAGTACCTGACCTCACATGCTTTGACACACAGACTCAGACTTGACTAATACCGAATCTAACTGAAAAAATGATGACGTTAACAGCTGGCTCTAATGAGGATTGCTATCCTCCCAGTGAGGTGGCAAAGAACAACAGACCAAGTGCCTAACAATTGGGCCTTATTTGACTTCCAAACTCTGAAACAACATAAAACAAAAACGCAACCTAAACCTTCTTGACACAGTTTCGACTAGACTCAACATAAACTCAGGGCCTTCACTCCGTGGTTCAATTTTCTGCTGACATACTGACTCAAAAAACACTCTTTGAAAGCAAAAAACCAAAAAATAAAATGAGTATTTACAATGACAATGAGATTTAAACTGCCTTTACTGCATCAGATAGTGTTTGAGAAACCTGCCGTTTACAAGCCCCTAACCAGTGGAATCTCCATTGAGTTCTTCTAACAGATATGCGTTGTTCCCACGATACGTGCAGATTCTAAACGGACCCGTCCAAAGATGATCAAATTTTCCATGTTTTCCCTTATCTTTCTTTCTCGCATCCCACTTTAGCACTAGATCCTCCACCTAAAATTCCTCCTGTTTAGAGTGCTTGTCGAAAATTTTCTTCATCCTGTCCTAGTGAAGATGTGATTGGTTGTAGACCTTCTCCCTCATCTACTACGCATGGATTAACTGATTTATCCTTCTCTGTGTATCATTTGCTCGACCTCTTGCTCTTGCAGCAATTTCCTGACGGGCAATCCCAGGGAGGTAGGGAAAATCATGTCCGCGCCATACAAAATTTGGAATGGTGACGTGGCGATGGATTTTTTCGTAGTGACTTTGTTCGCCCACAACGTGCAAATAAATTTCTTATGCCAGGCCTTCTTTTTGTCCTGCAAGAATCTTTTAATGATCCTGGTAAAGCTCTTATTAGACGATTCTGCTAACCCATTGCCTTGTGGGTAATATGTTGTAGAATGTATAAGGGTTATATTGTAGTCCTTGCAAAACTTCTCCATTTTCTTGGACTTGAAAGCAACCGCGTTATCTATTATGATCTTGATGGGGCACCCGAACCTAGATAGGATGTTGGTCTCCAGGAAATGGATAATGACCGTGTCAGTGGCCTGCTTTATCGGAATCACTTCGATCCATTTCGTGAAATAATCCGTGGACGTAAGCATCCATCTGTGTTGCGCGAAGGATGGTAGATGAATCTCTCCTATAAAATATAGGCCCCATTGCATGAACGACGCTTTGACCAAGATCGGTTTCAGCCGCAGGGGTTGCAACTTTCTCCTTCCATCGAAAATATGACACTCGTGGAAACTAGAAACTTCTTTGTACACGTCTGCGAAGATGGTGGGCCAATAGTAACCTGCTCTGAGGATTTTATGCGTAGTGGTTTTCTAGTAGTGATGGCCCCCGTAGTCTCCTTTATGGAATTATCTGATGGTCTATTCCACATCATCTTCTAGTATGCAGCTCAACAATATCCCTCCCAGATATTTCCAATACAATGAGTTGTGTAGGATGCAAAACTTAGTCGCTTTGAGCTTTAAAAATCTGGCCTTGTTCTTACTTAACCCTGGAGGGGCTTGCAGATTCCTCAACACATAAAAGATATCCATATACCAAGGTGAATCGATGAACTTTTGAGCCACCTGCATGGTTGTTTCTTCCTAAGGATTCTCTGATAAATTAACGATGAATTTGATTCCCAAGACGTCGCAGTTAGATTGCACCATCAATTTTGAGAGGCCCTGTCCTTTGATCAGATTTGTGGGCTTGATTTCAAGGTCCTATTCCAGCATGGCTGTGATCCACTTACCTCTTCTTCCCTCCGGGTCAGGATATCCTTGACTGGGTTGCTAGGCACAGAAGCGATAACGTGGGAATGTAGAATGTAGGTTCTGAAATCCTATACAGATTTCACTAAGGCGTATGCTTGTTTCTCCATAATGTCATACCTCAGTGGGGAATCCCTCAGCGTCCTACTGAAGTAGGCTATAGGCTTCTCAAAGTTCTGATCGTCTTTTTGTAACAATACGCCAACAATAGTATGCTCTGAGGCGAACGCGAAAAAGATGAAGTCCTTCTTGAAGTCCAGGCTGGTCAACACTATCTTGATGTCTTCAAGTGATTTTATGGATTCGGGGTTCCATTTTATCTCGTTCCCCTTTTTGAGCATGCAGGTGATATGTTTTATGATTTCTACCAAGTTTGGGATGAACCTTCTCAGGAAATTCACCTTTCCCAAGAAAGATTGCACCTCCTTCTTGCTGCGCGGAGTGCCGATTTTCAGGATTCCTTCAACCATGCTGGGGTCTATTTTTATACCTTATTTTGAGATGATGTGCCCCAATAGTTTCCCCTCTTGTATTATGAAATGTGATTTTTTCGGATTCAAATATATGTCGAACTTATTTCACTTTTGGAAAAATTTCTTCAAATGCCCAAGGTGTTGTTCGTCGGAGTCAGATTACACCGTGATGTCATCTAGATAGATCACGATAAATTTGTCTTTTTCCTCGGCAAATTATATATCCATTGCCCTCTGGAAGGTAGATCCAACATTCATCAGGCCAAAGGGCATCTTAGAGTACATGAACGTCCCCCATGGTGTCGTGAAAGTTGTCTTTTCCTGGTCGTCTGGATGTACCATGACTTGAATGTAACATGAGAAACCATCCAACATAGACATCCTATGGGACCCCACTACCTTCTGCAGGATATAGTCCATCTTCGAGAGTGATTAGTTTTCCTTGAGGGACACTTTGTTGAAATTCCGAAAATCTATGCACAACCTTATTTCGCTGCTCTTTTTCCTTACATGCACCAAATTTGCAACCCATTTCAAAAATCTGAAAGAAACGATAATTTTGGCTTCAAAAATTTTCTTTACCTCCTTTTAGACTAGCGGCGACAACATGGGATTTATCCATCAATGCTTTATATTGAAAGGCTTTTGGTCTTCTTTGAGAGGAATGACATGCTGAATCACTTTGGTGTCATAAAATTTCAAGTCATCGTAACTCCAAGCAAAAACATCGGGAAAATCCTTCATGAGCTTGATGTAATCCTGTTTGACCTCTGGACTGAGTGTCTTTGATAATTTGATTATTTTAGGGTTCTCCTGGGTTCCGATATTACAATCCTCGACATCCTCGTCATTTGAAGTGATATTGGGATTTCTAGCCACATCGTTTTCATAAAAAATATTTCCCAACGAAACTAATCCTTTTGGGATGATGCTATTCTTTGGTTGTACTATGCCCCTTCTAGCTATCTGGTTCTAGAAAGGGCCGTCGTCACTGTGCACATCTACAATTTAGTCTTCGTCACGTCAGCACTCGTCATAAATGTTCATATTAGCGAACTTGTAGCTCATTTGGAGAAACCTCTCCACCTGTTTTTCATCCTCAAACACCTGCGAATACTTGATATTATCGGGCACCGTCGTCCTATTTTTGACTTTGATCTCATACTTTCTATTTGGAAAAATAGGAATTTTAAAAATCGAGACCGAGGTGGCCAAGGCATCCATAATTTGATTCTTCCCCCGCGGGATTGCCGATAAATTATACTCCGAGAATTCTTCGAGGAGATCAAGCACTAGGTTTCTGTATGCTCTTAGTATGGGGTGCTCAGATTGATATATTCCTTTCACTTGGTTTATAATGAGCTCAAAGTCTCCGTGCACCACTATCATCTTTGCGCCCAATTCTTTCAAAACTCTCAGGCCCAAAATAAGTGCCTCATACTCATCCATGTTATTAGTGCAGTCAAAAGCGAGTTTGTATGAGAAAAGTTTTGTGCCTACCTTGGGAGGAATTATCCATACGCCGACCCATACTCCTTGTTTGCTAATGGCTCCATCGAAACTCATGTTCCACATATCGTTCTCCATGCGGTTCCTCGGGTCTGCGCACTCTGCTGCCCGTCGCGCGACTTTGTCGTCAATAGCCAAGACAATTGTTGGTTTTTCTTCCTCAAAACTTAGGTCATTGTAAAATATGGAGGAGCTGATATCAATGTCGATGGAAGTAGATAAGGTGGTTGTTCATCTGCATCTTATTTATCACCATGTATTTCAGTAGTACTTCTCTGTATAACAGTCTATCTTAGCTGAAAACAGGAATGGTGGCATACTACATGTCCATTTGTAGAGTTCCTTTCAATTTTGTAGCCCATGACCTGGATAATAACATGCCAAATTTAGGGGGTATATCGGCCATGACCACGTCCATAAACAAATTCTTAGAAGGGATTTGGGCCAACGACACAACCAAATCTTTGATCATACCCAAACATTTCACTTTCCTAGAATCGAAAGAAAAAAGATCCTTATAGGGCCTGGTGATGTCCAAGCCCAACTCGTCCATGATCACTTTGGAGTTATGCAAGGTCATATCATGGACCTTGAGACTGACATAGAATAGGGGAACGTCCTCAGTATCGCCCGTCTCCTCCACGCGTGGACCGAACAAAATGGCAGGGTGATCATCGTGGATGTTCAAAGTGTTGGGAGTTTCCCCCATCTTTAACATTTTAATAATCTGATCCCGATATTCTCCTTTCTTGATGAGTTCATTGAAAGGGATGGAGATTTTAATATTTTCCATTTCATTCTCAAAGTTAAAATGGGGAGAGACTTTTTATACCTCCTTGACGCATGGTCCGAAATCAATGCTTAGAAATTTTCGCACTATGAATTCAATTTTATCAAGACCTTTTCTGACAATGCATGTGATTATATAGGCGACACAAACTTAAATAATGAATAGAAATAACATATAACTCAAAGAATCAAACCATCAACAATTCGAACACCAGAAGTTGATAACGGAGTTTGGCAAAATTCACCTACGTCTCCGAGCCTTTGTATTTAGTGAGGGAGGCTTCTCTATTCAAAGTCCAATTCTTAAAATATGCATCGAAATTAAATCATATAGGTCTCTAAATGACTCATCTCTATTCTTCTTTGTCTCATGAACTTGACGCAAGAAACGAAACTGAAAAAGGTGGAGTAGAACTCCCAGAAACTGACTCCAAATCTCAGCTACTCTTCATTGCTCAAGACAACTTGACCTTTACAAGTTCTTCCTCAACTTGATTCAAGATTCTTGCTGTTGCTTGCTTCCCTTAAAACCTCACAATGGATTGGTTTATATAGCCATGAGGTAGAGGGATCAAATCCCAACAACCCACTTCTTGTGGCACTCAAATTGGGCCAATATCCACCACGATATGGCAAAATAACAAAAAACTTCCCAAAAAATCTTCAAAATCCAATACTATATGGTTAAAATACCCACTTTGGAGAAAATTATGGGCTAAGCCCCCGAATATGGACGCTCTCCCCCATTAAATTGGTCATATGGCTTAATAGGTGGCCAAGCGCCAGCCCATGGGGTTGTGCGCTGGCCCCTTTATCGAAAATGAAGGTCACATGGCATACTATAATGGAACCACACCCATAAAATGTGCACAAACCATAGACATAGCCAGTGCATATATGGTGGAACGGTGCTACAAAGGCACGCTCTGGTGGTTAAGTGAATGGTGCCCGCACCCTATACATAGTGGTCACAGGGAACAACAGAAACCGTGGGCTGGGGCTTAGCCCCAACCCCCTTCCGCCTTCGCTTAACACTTTAAATAAATGTTTGCAAACTTGTAGTAATAAGTCCCACAGTGGTGCAATGGTAATCCGTCCGGGCTCCAAGGTGTAGCCTCCTACCAGAGGTCCCGAGTTTGAATCCTTTAATTTCCAAAATTTTGCATATGAACATTTCGACCAACACTTGGGTGCCACGTGGCAGCCCAAGTCAGCGCCATGTGGCACCACCCTATTCGTTGAGTCTGATGCAACTTGTCAGCTGTCGGATGGTCCACTTGTTCGCCACCTGTTTGCCTAACCAACGCCGTACAAAACACATGTTGTAATCTGATTGGACCCCACATTTGCCCAGTCAGCATGTTTGTCCAATCACTGTCTACCACGTGTCACCGTACGGGCATGACACGTCAGTTGTACAGGTGCCATGTGTCACCCTTTCAGTGGTGACATGTGTCACCTACTGTTTGGTCCACATCAGTTATACAAAATTTTCCACTGTGCTGCCACACCATCTTTACGGTCGTACGACCTGTACAGTCATCTACCACGTGGCACTGTATAGATTGTACAGACTATACAATCATGATTTTTTTGCCTGTTTGGGAAAACGAACAGATCACCATAACTTGAGCATATGACATTCGTTTGAGCCCGTTCAAGTTGCGTTGGGTTTGTATCGATGAGACCTATGCACATGTCTGTTTTGAATCCATTATGATAAAATTTATTTTTAGGCCTTTCTGAGCCCCATCAAGGTCCTGGATCTGAATCTGGATCACGCCTTCCCACTAAAGACCTTTTGGTCCCCAAAAGGTTTATTACATCAATTGACTATATCCTTACATCAATCGACTAATAACAAACAACCTAGACTTAAAAAAAACATTAACTAGACTCAATAAGTGATTTCATAAATCAAATCACTTTTATTACATCAATGAGAACCGACATTGACTCGATTTACATATAGGGCATAAAATCTGCCCAGTTCCAGGCGAATGACCCATCTCCTGTTGGCGAAGTTTCATGGTCGCTCCTATGATTCTTTGCATCATCCTTCTTCTGTCCTTCTGTAGCATCCTTCTCCATCTCTTCTGCTCTGGCCCTTCAGGTTTTGTGGAGCATCGCATCCCTGGATGCATATTCCAACAATTATCTTCACAATGTCCATTATTTTGACAATGTGAGAAAGTGTTTCATGCTTAAAGGAATTCGATGGAACCTTGTCATGACTGAGATGAATCCTTGTTGGATTTCTCTGACTCTTGTCTTGGTTGCGTTGAATTTGCACGCAGATTCTTCTTGACCTGCAGTGCTGCGACATCTAGTGTTGGCGTACTCCTTGTCACCATGATATTTTTTCCATATAATTTTTGTTTCCATCATTATGCAACACAATGGTTACGATTGCCACAAAATGTGCATGGAATTGTTCTTATGATAAGTTCCATGACTCTAGCATGTTCGTCCGTAAAGGTGGGTGAAGGATATTTATACCTTTCAACCTTCTTACCTTTCTTCCGCGACTCACTGTTCGGGTCGCTACTGGATCGAGCTGCTTGTTTGCCTTGACGAGTTTGAAACCATGTCGGTGTCAGCTATGGATGCTTCTCCCAACAATGGTCAATATTATGTCTGAAATTCTGACAATGTGTGCAACAAACCACTGAACTGTCGTCGTCAGTAGATTCTCCTGCATAACCCAATCCTTGATGGAGTGGTTGTTCTCGCACCTCAATCAGCTCAGCTCTGCCTTGGCCATACTTTCCAAGACCTTGTCCTTTCCTGTATCCGAACTTGGATAACATTCTCATACAAATTCCTTTGGTATGTTTTTCAAATGCTGCAATATCCTATTGGTCAAAATCCACTTCTTGATCAACTATAGGAGAAGCCGAAGTATAATGAGTTCTTTCCACTGGCGAAGAGAATGTGCTAATGGCCTCTCCTACTGACTTCTCCTCAACCAGAGTAGCAGGAGTATACAAATCCTCCTCATTGGATTTTCTATGGAATGGATGAGTTTCATCATCCTTGACAGGGCTCGGGCTTCTAACTGAAGGACTTCCTCCAACTGCTGGCCTTTCTTCTGTTGCTAAAATCATTGTTCGCAATCTTTCCCTGTCTTCTTCAAAGATTTGCACCAATCATTGCAGCTCAACATTTTCTCTCTGAATTGTTTGGTTAATATCCATGAGCTCTTGGAGTCTGGATCTCTTCAATATTTTCCCCATGCTTATTCACAATTCTTGCAAAAGTCATCCTGCTCTGATACCACTTGATCCGAAATCGTTGCTTAGCAATTTTCACATTATGACTTCAATTTTATCAAGACCTTTTCTGACAATGCATATGATTATATAGGTGACAAAAAATTAAATAATGAAGAGAAATAACATATAACTCAAAGAATCAAACCATCAACAATTTGAAAACCATAAGTTGATAACGGAGTTCGGAAAAATTCGCCTACATCTTCGGGCTTTTGTCTTCAGTGAGGGAGGCTTCTCTATTCAAAGTCCAATGCTTAAAATATGCATGAAAATTACATCATATAGGTATATGAATGACTCGGATTTATTCTTCTCTGTCTCAGGAACCTGACACAATAGATGAAAATGAAAAAGGTGGATTAGAACTCTCGAAAACTGCCTCCAAAGCTCAGCTACTCTTCACTACTTGAGACAACTTGACCTTTACAAGTTCTTCCTCAACTTGCTTCAAGATTCTTACTGCTGCTTATGCCTTTAAAACCTCACAATGGATTGGTTTATATATCCACGAGTTAGAGAGATCAAATCCCAACAACCCACTTCTCGTGGCACTCAAATTGGGCCAATATCCACCAAGATATGGAAAAATAACCAAAAACTGCCCAAACAATCTTCAAAATCCAATACTATATGGTTAAAATACCCACTTTGGAGAAAATTATGGGCTAAGTCCCCTAATATGGGAACACCTCCCCATTAATTCAGTCATATGGCTTAATAGGTGGCCAAGCACCAGCCCATAGAGTTGTGCACTAGCCCCTTTATCGAAAATGAAGGTCACATGACATACTATAATGGAACCGCGCCCATAAAATGCACACAAACCATGGTCATAGCCCCTATATATATGGTGGAATGGTGCTACAAAGGTGTGTTCTAGTGGTTAAGCGAATGGTGCCCGCACCCTATACATAGTGGTCACAGGTAACAACGAAAACCATGGGTTGGGGCTTAGCCCCAGCCCCCTTCCGCCTCCGCTTAACACTTTAAAACACTTTAAATAAATGTTTGCGGACTTGTAGTAATAAGTCCCATAGTGGTGCAATGGTAATATTCCCAGGCTCCAAGGCGTAGCCTCCCATCAGAGGTCTCGATTTCGAATCCTTCGAACTCCAAAAATGTTCATATGAACATTTCGACCAACACCTGGGTGCCACGTGGAAACCCAAATATGGGCCACGTGGCACCACCCTATTCGCTAAGTCTGATGCCACTTTTAAACTGCCATTTGGTCCACTTATCTTCCACCTATCTTCCCGCTCAACACCGTACCAAACCATGTGTCACAATTTGATTGGACCCCACATCTACCCAGTCAACACCTTTGTCCAGTCATTGTCTGCCACATGTCATTGTACGGGCGTGAAACATTAGCTGTACGGGTGACACATGTCACCCTTTTAGTTGTGACATGTGTCACCTCCTAGTTGGTCCATGTCAGTTGTACGAAATCTGCCACTGTGATGTACGACTGTACGAATTATATAGTCAACTGCCACGTGTCATTGTACGGACTGTACAATCAACATTTTTTTGCCTGTTTGGGAAAATGAACAGATCGACATAAATTGGGCATACAACGTTCGTTTGAGCCCGTTTAAGTTGCGTTGGGTTCATATCGATGAGACCTACACACAATTTTTTTTTGAATCCATTCTGAGAACATTGATATTTAGGCCTTTCTGAGCCCCATCAAGCTCCTGGATCTGAATCTGGATCAACACATGTCTCCCGTCTTGTTTCTGGCACTCTCCTTGAAAATTCCTCCTTTTACTTTTCCTTTTTTTTTCGCATCCTTGGTTAGGTTGTCTTGCTTCGGTTGGCTTGTGGAAGGGATATCTGCCGGATTTTTCCTTACGTGATTCATCTACTGAGGCTCTCTTATGGGATTTGTCTGCTACGGCTCCGTGGATGCCTTTTTTCTCCTGATGTTGTATTGATTTTGGAACTTCGTGGTGACATTGTGATAGCCTTTCTTGAATTCCTCTCTTTCCCAAGACAATGTGTCGTTCGTCTCCATCATAATGTTGTCATTTTTACTCATGTATTGATCATGCTCTCCCTTCGTCAAGAACACACGCGTGTCTTTGATGTCGCAGCAATTCATTTGGTCCTCGAACATCTGATAAAAACATTTGTCCGCGTAAGTTTTTTGGAATGGGGGCCTTATTTGATGGTCATCCTAGTCTCTTTGTTCCCTCTGCCTGATCTGCGGGACCGAACCTCTTCAACGGTTCTGATTCTTGGGTCAGGGATCATGCTGTTCTCTGGTGGTGAGTTTGTTTCCCAGGGACATTATTTCAATCTGGTTTTGCATTGTCTTCATCATCAAGTCAAACTTGTTCTCTAAGTGTCGAGAGGTCAATGGTTGTGCATCTCCTTGGATTTTCCTCCCACCTATGTTGAAGTTATGTTTTATGTTTCCTGATGCCATTAGGTTTACCTCGACTTCAATTACATCGCTCATGATACCATCTAAATTTGCATATCTTCTCTCCCTTAACAACAAGGTGAAATCACTGTCGAAGGATTCGACGTATCACAGTTGCGCAGCCCTAGGAGGCGGCTAGAATTTTACAGGAATCGAGTTGTAAAACCTCATGAAACGGGCCGAGAAATCTTGCACCATCTCATCCAACGCTCTCTTCATATTGTTATACTGTGTCAACAACTACAAAGGATTCTTTTTTTCTCCCCATCTAGTAATGAAAGATGTTTCAAATGTAGCAAAGTCTTGAATGCTTTCTGCTGGAAGGGATTTGAACCACTTTGTCACCTCCCACGAAAGAATCTGCATGAACAACCTCATTTTCGCGTCTGCATGGTCTACTTCTTCTAGATCAACGAAATTGTTGAATCAATCTAGATACTTTTGGGCGAAAACATTTCCTTTAGCATCATAGAGCTTGATCCTCTGACTGTAGTTCTGGGGAAAATCATGCAGTTGGGCTGGCAGAACAAGGGGGGAAAATCTGGCAGCCATTTCTCTATGGGGGTTTGGGATTTGGGGGATGTTCTGAGCAGGATTTGCAACTTGCAGGATTAGAGATCGAAACCTTGCCTCGTCAAAAACTATATGGTCCAAGCTGGTTTCTGATTTAGACCTAAACAAAGTCTATCTGAACAAAGTGTCAAACTCGAGGTCGTCAATGCTTTGAGCCCTCTCCTTAGGCAAGGATAGATTTTTGTCTAGGTAATAGAATGGGTCTTGCGCCTTCTCCCTTACCCTGCGAAGAATTATCTTGGGATCATACACGGGCTCTACAGGGTTAGGGTCAGGATTGGCTCTAGTATAAATGGTTTTTGGAGCCAAGTTTTTTGAATGGTGCTACTACGTGGTATTGGTATTTTTCACTGGAGTCGCCAGGGTAAAGATTTCATCCAATACAGATGTTTTCCCCACTGTCTATATCTTTATTCGTTCTCCCAGGGAAAATTCATTCAATTCCTTCCCGAGAAATGACGTCAGAATGTTAGTGCTCTGTAAACTTCGTTCGAATGAGAAAACAAATGACAGAGGCAACCTACAAACCAACTTTGAGGCCTGAAACTATCCTTTCGGACCTAGAGAGGGCTCTCTCTGGAGACTTAGTCTTTGTACATGATATAACTTTAAACTCTGGGCTAGATTTAACACTTTTAAACAATATTTTCTGGTTCTATTGGCAAGAGAAAGAAAGACCTTGGGCTATGGAGTCGATTTAAGAAAACGACATAAAAAAATGACTCAATGACTGAACTTGAGAGGATAAAGGCTAAATGAGCAACAATCTTCAGTTAAAAATATTTGTGTGTTGCGAGAGTAAAACACATGAAGCAACTCGGAGCACCGTTGGGGATGAATTCATAGTTAACTTAGAAGAAACATGGTTTGTCTAAATGGCGCGAATCTAGAGCACTGCGCAATGAATTCTAGATTTGAAATCACATTCCGATTTAGACAGAAATTACAGATATGAATATAAAGAGCACATGAAAGAACATACACAAAGAAATAATACAATACATCAAACTTCCACCATTAGAATATTTTCATTAAAGGTTCAGGACTTTTGCATTAAGTTTCAATCAGATAAAAAAACTACAATCAATAGTCACTGTCTACACTGGTTTTTCTACCAACCTGGCTTACATTGAAAAGATGGAATATATAGACAAGGGTGTGATGCTTGGGCTACCCTGTGCTCTAACTACTATCCATAGAAAATAGGTTTCGACTACCCTTTGTCAGATGGATCTTCGAATGGCCTTTTGCTAAAAATAGAACTGGCGGTATTCTGTCGCATCATAGCCGCTCGTCTTTGCCACGAAGTTTCAGTCATCAACTAGATATCGTCGTTAGAAAATGATGTTTCGTTGATTTCCTTTGTGATCCAGATGGATATCGATGGCCACCCACCTTTTCCAACTGGCTCAAAATAGTTTTCTGACAATTTTGGCAATTTACTATTTTTAGCAGTTTTGACTTCCGGGGCCATTTTGAGGGCCTAAATGAAGGGTTTTCGGGATCAATCTCTTCAATGATAGATGTAGGCATGATTTTTCTCCAAAAATGAATCTCCTCAACAATACCTTTCCAACGGGCTATCGCACGCATAAGTTGATGTACTAACTTACCCAAACGGGGCCCACATGACTTTTGGCGCTTCATCTCCTAGGGTTAGGTTTTTGGATGTCTAGGGTTTTTGGAATTCTTGCTTATTGTAAAAATGCCTTCAGAGCCTCATTGTAACCTTCTTCTTGCGAATGCGCACTTCCATCACATCTCTTCTCAGAGATAAGCCGCCACCATTCCAACATGCTTGTTTTTGCTGCATTTTATAGTTCCAACTTATTTCGTTATTGAATAGAAAACCAGTTTTATTGTATCTCTGTCATTTTGTGTTAAGCACCTGTTAATAATCTGTATTCATTTCGTTCTTCTCATAAAATCTGGATCAGTGGTATCAGAGCGGTCTTTTCCTTTTCATCTTAATTCATGTCCCCAACGAGATAGGAGTACAAAGAGTTGGGTCTCGAGCTTGTTTCTCTTGAGGACAGAAGCTCTCGCAAACCCAAGCAACCTCCCATGACAGGAGAAAAGAAAGATGACGAGATAGGAGATCCTTTCAAACTATTTATTTAGGAAGCCCTCACGCAACAAAGGAACAAGATGATGGATAGTTTCGCACAAATCCTTCAGTGGCTACCAACAGGCGACACATCTTCTTTGAACGGAGGCGTCGCCCCCTTCAAGGTACAAATAAACTTCGATATTCCTATAGTTGAAGGTTAGATAGACGCATATGCTATAGACAAGTGGTTGAATCTACTAGAAGGGCATTTTTCTATCCATAAATTTTTGAATAGAGAAAAGATTACTTTTGTGCTCCTCAAAGCCGTTCCCCATGTCAAATATTTGTGGGAAACTTTCTGTGAGCAAAAGGAAATAGAGGAAACCTCATTATTTTCAGTCATGGCCACTTGGGAATCCTTCAGGGATGCTATTAAGGAACAATACTACCCTGTCAGAAGTTATGACGACCTGTATACCAAATGGACCACATTGCGGCAAGAAAGAGACCAAGCAGTGCCATATTTCACAAATATCTTCCATATCTTGCGCACCAAGTTGGGTATCAAAGATTCAGAGTGACATCTGGTGCTCAAGTATCGTGGTGCTCTGCACAGATACATCCATATCGAAATGTAATTTTTGGACATCTCATCCTTGGGTGCGGCCTACTGATATGTTGTCAAAATCGAGCAGAAGCTCAAACAAAAGACGCGGCAATTTGAGGCTGGGAACCCCTCACAACAAAATCCAGGAAAGGGCGGCCCCAACCCACCGAACAAAAGACAGAGAAAATATGGATAGTATCATGACAACCAATCTAATCCACAAGAAAAGAAGGACACCTAAAAGACAAATAAAGATATCGGGAAGTGGTGCGACTTCCATAAGAGCCCTTGGCGTAACACTGCTGACTGCCGCTCAAAGCAGTCGCCGGTGGCCGAAGTGAAATCCTCTAAATCAGATGTGAATTTTGACTCTTAGCTAGAACTAGAAAGGGGAAGATGGATCATTGACGCGGAACCTAGTGCCACTGTTGCTACCACCAAGCTCTAGCCTGGTGAACCAGATGAACCAGAAGAAGGAGAGCACCTCTTCCATTCACAGATGTGGGTAAAGGGCACCCCGCTGCACTTCATAGTTGATAGAGGTAGCCAGAAGAACCTCATCTGAGCAGAGGTCATCAAGCGGCTGGCCTTGCCAACGATGCGACACCCACAACCCTACACCATTGGATGGCTCCACCAAGGAAGCGATCTTCGCGTTAGCCAACAGTGTCGGTTGTCGTATGGCATCAATCCCTTCAAAGACGAGTTATTGTGTGATGTTTCTCCTCTCGAAGTTTGTGATGTTCTTTTGGGCCAACCTTATTTAATGAAACATCATGTTGTATATGAGTCTAGGCCTCGTAGTGTTATTATTACTTTGAACAGGAAATTGTACAGGATACCCGAGGCAGTCCCACCTAGTGCTATTTCCTTAATCTCTGCTAAGCAATGTAGGAAGGTCATCTCTCAGATGGGGAAGTTTGTCTTCTTTGAGATTCACTCTCATAATAAGTGAAAGATCATAGCCACATCCAGGGTCTTTGCGGACGACCTCTCCACACAACAAAAGCAAGTAGATAAGGTCGTGGAAGAATATTCAGATATCTTCTCCTCACCTACAGGGGTACTGCTGCACTGCCAGGTCAAGCACCCCATTTCTCTAACCCCCGACACACCACTACCCAATGGGCCATTCTATCATCACTCTTTGTTAGAGAATGAGGAGATCAAGTGAAAGATCCAAGAACTGCTCCACAAGGGGCACATCTGCCCCAGCTCATCACCTTGCGGGAGCCCAATCATGCTGGTACAGAAGAAAGATGGAACCTGGTGACTCTGTATTGATTACCGGGCTCTGAATAAAATCACAGTCAGAAACTAGTACTCGATTCCCAGAATCGATGACTTCCTTGATCAAATCAAGGGGGACAAATACTTCAGTAAGATTGATCTGAAGTCTGGCTACCACCAGGTCCTGATAGAACAAACAAATGTATGGAAGACCGCCTTCAAGTCAAAGGAAGGCATTTTTGAATGGTTGGTCATGCCCTTTGGTTTGACAAATGCTCCAGCCACTTTCATGAGGATGATGGATGATATCCTGCGACCATTCACCAATACTTTTGTAGTGGTGTATTTGGATGAAATTCTAATTTACAACAAGATTTGGGCTGAACACTTGCAGCATATCTAGCAGGTTCTGAACACCCTGCGGAAGCACAAGCTATGCGCCAACTTGGAAAAATGCTCCTTCAGCATGGATAGGGTCCATTACCTAGGAAACATCATTGATCAACATGGAGTACATGTGGATCCAACCAAGATCCAAGTCATTCATGACTAGCCAACCCCAACAACACTCACTGAGCTTCAGAGCTTCTTGGGTCTTGCCAATTTCTACCGCAGGTCTTGTTGGGATTCTCCCATATTGCATGGGCCCTCAGCCAAATAAACAGGGGTGGTGGTAAGGTGAAATTTGCGTGGGGCCGGTCCCAACAACAAGTGTTCGATGATTTGAAGCAGCGCTTGTGCTCAGCCCAAGTACTTTCACTACCAGACCTACAACATTCCTTTGAGATCGAGCCAAATGCTTCAGACTATGCCGTGGGCGCCATTATCACTCAACACGGCCACCCCATGGCCTATCATAGTGAGACACTGTCAGATACTGTCTATAAGTACCCTACTTATGACAAATAAATGTACTCCATTGTGCAAGCATGCCTTTAGTGGAGACATTACATTCTTGGGAAGGAGACATTCATCCACACTGATCATAAGCCACTGCAGTTCATATAGACATAGGGAAAGTTGCAGAATTATTGCCATCAAAAGTGGTCCACATACTTGCAGCAATTCCACCTCAAAATCAAGTATAAAACATGAAGCACCAATCGCGTCGCTGATTTCCTCAACAGACTACTAGTCGCGACACTCACCACGGTCCTAGACTCTTGCGGCCATGAGACATCTGGATGGCCCCAACTCTATGAGACAGACCCTGACTTTGCCACCACCTACCAAATGTTGGGTGCAAATGCAGTTGTCAATAATTTCCATCTCCAGGATGGGTTGTTGTGTTGTCTGGGCCATATCTGTGTTCCATCAAGTGAGCAAGTGAAGTTGATCTGGAAATCCCACTATAGTATGGTGGCAGGACACTTTGGCGTCGAAAAAACAGTGGCGATGCTATAGAAACATTTCTATTGGCCAAAAATTCGATAGGAGGTGAGCAAGTATATCAGGTCCTGCACTGCCCATGCTATTGCCAAAACGACCAATAAGAAACAGGGCCTGTACACCTCTCTTCCTACTCCTGAAGAGCCATGGGAATCCATCTCAATGGACTACATGTCGGGCCTCCTATCCACCAAGCAGGGAAATGATTGTGTTTTTGTGGTTGTCGATTTCTTTTCTAAGATGGTGATTCTGGTTGCCTACAAGAAGAGCATCACAACAGAGGCCACTGCCAAGCTCTTCTTTGAATGCACGCTACCATCACATCTCTTCTTAGAGATAAGCCGCCACCATTCCAGTAAGATTGTTTCCACTGCATTTTACAGTTCTAGATTATTTCGTTATTGAATAGAAAACCAATTTTACTGTATCTCTGTCATTTTGTGTTAAGCAACTGTTAATAATTTGTATTCATTTCGTTCTGCTCATAAAATCTGGATCACTTTGAGAGGGCATATGGACGACTGCCACACATTGTAACAACCTTGATCTCTGCTACATGATCATTCACTGATGCATGCATGTGGTGGGTGACCATAGACCGTTGCAGGTGCCTCCAAAATGATGACCCCATCTAGGGAACAATGTCTCTCTTCAAACTGTTTCACGTCTAACGTACACCTTTCCTTCACAATGGATGAGATTCCATCGCTGCACGATGTATGTTTTCCACACAGGTATCTTTTAGAGTCCAAGTCCGTGCCACGTCTGAGGAAACAAAAAACGGAGTCGGTCAATCATGAGTCTGGTCTCGTTTGTAGTTTGGATACTCGAAGCCTTCTCTTGAGAGACTAGTTTCTCCTTTTTAGGTTCATCACTTTCCTTTGCAAGACCATGCTCCATTTCAGCTTCTTCTTTGCGCTGGAAAGAGCCGCGCGAACTTTCTTCATGGCGGGTTCACATTCCCTGAAGTGTTTCACATTCCTTTCTTCAGACACCCTCTGTGTCTCGCACATATGTATGATCATATCCCGCGCTTCCCTGAGTTGTTTCTTTAGCCAAGTCGCGTTTCAATCACGGCCTTGTGATGCTAATACTTTGAGGGTGTTTGTTGCTAACTGTTGTCTCAACTCCGTGTTTTCCGGGTATAGCTCAACAATAGCAAGTTGTGTTTTCTTCAGCTACTGCGACGACTTACGAACGTCTACACTTTCGGTGTCTGTCCTCCTCCTTTTGCCCCAAATTTCTTGACTTGTGCCTTAGATGGGCTCCAACCGAATAACACACATGAGTAAATCTTCGGCGGTTGACTTTGCATGCGGCTTGCTTGGGACTCGGGTCTCCTCGACTTCCTTGTTTTTCCTTGGCTTGCCCCTCCTCTGGGGTATTTATTGTTGGGGGGACATGGCTTCCAATGTCCGTCCTTCCTCCGTAGCCCTTCGTGCTTCAGCTTCCATGCGGTGGGATGTTACCCTTTCCGCGGGTAGAGGGAAATATCCATTTGGATCCTTGGGGATGCCTGTTGCAAGTAGAAACAAATCTTAGTTATTTACCAATCACCTTAACTCCTCCACCAAAATAATTTAATCAGTGAGACATGCAATACTTTCCTCTTGGGATGATCTATTTCATCTCAGGTGTTGTCTTCCATTTCTCGGAGGATTTGGTGTAACAGAAAGGGAAGATTTAACGATCTCCTCCCTGTGAAGTGAATCAATAAACTAATGTGTTGCGGATGTATTATGTCAAACCTTCCCTCATAGGTGAAATATTTCCTAATTACTTCCATGAGTTTCCGAAAGGGGCCATGCAAATATCTACTTAGAACACTCGTTTCGACTTTCCCACCTAAACAATCTTGCTTGATGAAGTCTTCGTAACACCGTGCGTCCAGAGGCATAGCCTTAAACCACTTTTGACCACATGCAACAATCTCTGTCGTGGCCGAGAGAGTTTCTTTTGTCACCTAGAAAACGACACATGCAATTACCGCACGGGACCCATCAAACCTGAGTGTGAACTGCTACGCTAGTTTCGTGTTGAATCCTTGGATTTTCTGAAAAAGGTCATGCATCCAACCTGCTCAAAAGACACCCTAACCTCCAAATCTTCGTTGACAAACATCAAGATTTGAGGCTCAGGCCCAACATTCCTACCAATTTTCACACCTTTCCTTATGTTCTAGGATGTCGTCATGGTACAACGCGTATTGGTTCTACGTGTGGTGAATTTTGTGTGAGCCAAAGGCGATAGTATCAATTGATATGGGCTTGCGAGAAAAATTACATGTGAAGCGTAAACTTGACTGATAAACAAAATGCATGTAGAGTGCTTAGAATTTATAATCGAACGAGTGCGAAATGGAAACGTGCTGGGGGACACTGAATTCATTGTGAATGGAGGTTTCAGAGTGAGGTTGAATATTTTCGCAGTACATCCATGTGACAGGTACACTTCAGAGTGTGTGAAGTACAATTGATAAGAGCTGCATGGCATATGTGATAAGAGCAACGTGATTTTTCATTCTTTCTGACTTCATAATGAGTTGATGATGGTCACTTCATCTACTAGAGTGACTTCTATTTAACAACTTGCCTCAACTTTAGGCATGCAAGACCTTCTCTTATGATAGGACTCGAGTCTTTGGGAAAATACCTTTACCCCTTGCACATGTTTGGTTCTGACATCCATTCCCGACTCCAAGGGCCAACCAACCATTAGATGACTTCAACCCGTTCAATTTTCGGTACCTAACCTCACACGCTTTGACACAATGAATATGACTCAACTAAGATCGACTCTAACTGAAAAAACGACGGCGCTAACAACTAGCTCCAACGAGGATTTCTATCCTCCCAGTGAGGTGGAATAGAACAACAAACCAGGTGCCTGACCATTGGGCCTTATTCGACTTCCAGACTCTGAAACAATAGAAAACAAAAATGCAACCTAAACCTTCTTGACACAGTTTTGACCAGAGTCAGCATAAATTCAGGGCCTTCACTCCGGGCTTCAATTTTCTGTTGACATGCTGACTCGAAAAACTCTCTTTGAAATAAAGAAAACAAAAAATAAAATGACTATTTACAATGACAATGAGATTTAAACTGACTTTATTGCACCAGATAGTGTTTGAGAAACCTACCATTTACAGGCCCCCAACCAGTGGATTCTCCATTGAGTACTTCTAACAGATATGTGTTGTTCCCATGATATGCGCATATTCTGAACGGACCTGTCCAAAGATGATCAAATTTTATGTGTTTTCCCTTATCTTTGTTTCTCGCATCCCACATTAGCACTATATCCTCCACTTGAAATTCCTCCTGTTTAGAGTGCTTGTCAAAAGTTTTATTCATCTTGTCCTGGTGAAGATATGATCGGTTGTAGACTTGCTCCCACATCTATTGCACATCGATTAACTAATTTATCCTTCTCAGCGTATCATCTAGCTCGGCCTCTTGCTCTTGCAACAATTTCCTGACGAGAAACCAACGAGGTAAGGAAAATCGCGTCCGCGCCATACGCAATTTGGAATGGTGACGTGGAGATGGAATTTTTGGTAGTGACTTTGTCTGCCCACATAGTGTAAATAAGTTTCTTATTCTAGGCCTTCTTGTTGTCCTGCTAGAGTCTTTTAATGATCTTGGTTAAGCTCTTATTAGACGATTCTGCTAACCCATTACCTTGTGGCTAATATGATGTAGAATGTCTTAGGATTATATTGTAGTCCTTGCAAAACTTCTCCATTTTCTTGGACTTGAAAGAAATCGCATTATCTGTGATGATCTTGATGGGGCACTCGAACCTAGACATGATGTTGGTCTTCAAGAACTGGATAATGACCGTGTTAATGGCCTGCTTTGTCGGAATCATTTCGATCCATTTTGTGAAATAATTTGTGGCCGTAAGTATTCATTTGTGCTGCATCGAGGATGGCGGATGAATCTCTCCTATAAAATCCAGGCCCCATTGCATGAACGATGCTTCGACCGAGATCGGTTTCAGCGGTAGGGGTTGCATCTTTGTCCTTCCATCGAAAATCTGACACTCGTAGCAACTGGAAACTTCTTTGTACACGTCTGCGAAGATGGCGGGCCAACAGTAACCTGCTCTAAGAATTTTGTGCACGATGGTTTTCTAGTAGTGATGTCCCCAACATTCACCTTTGTGGAATTCTCTGATGGCCTGTTCCGCGTCATCTTCTAGTATGAAGCTCAGCAATATCCCTCCTGGATCTTTCCAATACAGTGAGTTGTCCAGGATGTAAAACTTAGTAGCTTTGAGCTTTAAAAATCTGGCCTTTGTCTTACTTAACCCTGGAGGGGCTTGCAGATTCCTCAACACATAAATGATATCCGTATACCAAGTTGAATTGATGAACTTCTGAGACACCTACGCGGTTGTTTCTACCTGAGGATTCTCTGATAAATAAACGATGAAATTGATTCCCAGGACGTCGCAGTTCGATTTCACCACCAGTTTTGCAAGGCCCTCTCCTTTGATCAACTTTGTGGGCTTGATTTCAAGGTCGTATTCCAACATGGCCGTGATCCACTTACCTCTTCTTCCCTCTGGGTTAGGGTGAGTCAAGATATCATTGATTGAGTTACTGGGCACACAAGCGATAACGTGGGAATGTAGTATGTAGGTTCTGAACTCCTTTAGGTCTTTCACTAAGGCGTATGCTTGTTTCTCCATAATGTCATACCTTAGTGGGGAATCCCTCACTGTCCTACTAAAGTAGGCTATAGGATTCTCAAATCTCTAATCATCTTTCTGTAACAATACACCATCAATGGTATGCTCTGAGGCGAACGAGAACAAGATGAAGTCCTTCGTGAAGTCCGAGATGGCCAACACGGGAGCTTTGGTCAATGCTATATTGATGTCTTCAAATGATTTTCTGGATTCGAGGTTCCATTTTATCTCGTTCCCCTTTCCAAGCATGCAGGTGATATGTTTTATGATTTGCGCCAAGTTCAGGATGAACCTTCTCAGGAAATTCACCTTTCCCAGGAAAGATTGCACCTCCTTCTTGCTGCACGGATTATTGATTTTCAGGATTCCTTCAACCATACTGGGGTCTATTTTTATACCTTTTTTCTAGATGATGTGCCCCAACAGTTTCCATTCTTGCATTCTGAAATGCAATTTTTTCTGATTCAAAGATATGCCGAACTTCCTGCACTTTTGGAAAACTTTCTTCAAATTCCTGAGGTATTGTTCATCGGAGTCGGAGTACATCGTGATGTCATCTATATAGATCACGATAAATTTTTCTTTTTCCTTGGTAAATGCTATATCCATCACCCGCTGGAAGGTAGCTCCAACATTCATTAGGTCGAAGGGAATCTTAGCGTACATGAACGTCCCCCATGGTGTCATGAAAGCTGGCTTTTCCTGGTCATCTGGATGTACCATGACCTGATTGTAACCTGATAAACCATCTAACATAGACATCTTATGGGACCCCACTACCTTCTACAGGATATAATCCATCTTCGGGAGCGGGTAATTGTCCTTGAGGGACACTTTGTTCAAATTCCGAAAATCTACGCACAACCTTATTTCACTGCTCTTTTTCCTTACAAGCACCAGATTTGCAACCCATTTCGAAAATCTCAAAGAAACGATAATTTCGGCTTCGAAAAGCTTCTTTACCTCCTTTTTGACTAGCGGAAACAAGAGGGGATTTATCCATCTCAGATTTTGCTTGAAAGGCTTATGGTCTTCTTTGAGAGGAATGACATGCTAAATCACTTTGGTTTCATAAAATTTCAAGTCATCGTAACTCCAAGCAAAAACGTCGGGAAAATCCTTCATGAGCTTGATGTAATCCTGTTTGACCTCTGGACTGAGCGTCTTTAATAATTTTATTATTTTTGGGTTCTCCTGGGTTCCTATATTACAATCCTCGACATCCCCTTCATTCGCAGTGATCTTGGGATTTCTATCCATGTCGTTTTCATCAAAATTTTTTTCCAACAAAACTAATGCTTTTGGGATGATGTTATTATTTAGATGTACTATGTTCCTTCCAACTATCTGGTTCTTGAAAGGGTCGTCATCACTATGCACATCTGCGCTTTCATCTTCATCGCAACAACACTCATCATCAATGTTCATATTAGTGAACTCATCGCTCATTTGGAGAAACCTCTCCACCTATTTGTCATCCTCAAACACCTGCCAATACTTGATATTATCGGGCACCTCCATCCTGTGTTTGATTTCAATCTCATACTTTCTGTTTGGAAAAATGATACTTTTAAAAACTAAGGCCGAGGTGGCCAAGGCATCCACAGTTTGATTCTACCCCCTCAGGATCACCGATAAATTATACTTTGAGAATTCTTCGAGGAGATCAAGCACTAGGTTTCTGTACCTCTCAGTATGGGGTGCTTGGATTGATATATGCCTTTCACTTGGTTTATATCGAGCTCATAGTCGAAAGCGAGTTTGTATGAGAAAATTTGTGTGCCTACCTTGGGAGGACTTATCCATACGCCAACCCCTGCTTCTTCTTTGATGATGGATCCATCAAAAATCATGTTCCACATATCGTTCTTTGCCGACACCTATCCTTCGCAATGGATGAGATTCCATCGCTGTGAGTCGTATGTTTTCCGTGCGGGTATCTGTCAGAGTCCAAGTCTGCACCACATTTGAGGAAAAAAAAAGTTTTGTCGGTCGATCATGCGTCTGGTCTCATTTTTAGTTTGGATACTCGAAGCTTTCTCTTGAGAGACCATTTTTTTATTTTCAGGTTCATCACTTGCCTTTGCAGGTTCATCACTTGCCTTTGCAAGACCATGTTCCCTTTCAGCTTCTTCTGCACACTGGCCAGAGTCGCGCGGAATTTCTCCATGGCCGGTTGACATTCCTTTCTTTCGACACCCTCTCTGTCTCGCGTAGATATATGATTGTATCCTACGCTTCCATGAGATGTTTCTTTATCCAAGTCACATTTCCCTCGTGGCCTTGTGATGTTGATACTTCGAGAGTATTTGCTACTAACTATTGTCTCAATTCTCTGTTTTTCTGGTATAGCTCAACAATAGCGAGCTACGTTTGCTTCAACTGTTGCAATGACTCATGAACGTCTGTGCTTTTGATGTTTGTCCTCCTCGTTCTGCCCCAACTTTCTTGAATTGTGCCTTTGACGGGCTCTAGCCGAATAACGTGCATGAGTAACTCTTTGATGACTGACTTTGCATGCAACTTGCTTGGGACTCGGGTCTCCTCGACTTCATTTTTTTTCCTTGGCCTGCCCCTCCTTCGAGGTATTGGCTATTAGGGGGATATGGATTCCATTGTCCTTCCTTCCTTTGTAGCCCTTCCTACTTCAACCTTTACGCGGTGCGATGTTACCCTTTCCGCAGGTAGAGGAAAATCTCCCTTTGGATCCTTGGGGATGCCTGCTGCAAGTAGAAACAAATCCCAGTTATTTCCAAATCACTTTAACTCCTCCACTAGTAGTAATTTAATCAACGAGACATGCGATGCTTTCCTCTTCAGTTGATCCATTTAATATCGGGCGCTGTTTTCCATTTCTTGAAGGCATTGGTGTAAAAAAAAGGGCAGATTTAACAGTCTCCTCTCTATGAAGTGCATCAACAATCTAATGTGATCCGAATGTATTCTGTCAAACCTTCCCTCACAGGTGAAATATTTCCTAATTACTTGCATGAGTTTCCGAAAGGGCCCCTACAAATAACTACTTGGAACGCCTGTTTCATCTTTCCCACCTAAACAATCTCGCTTGATGAAGTCTTCGTAACACCACGCGTCCAGAGGCATGCCCTTAAACCACTTTTCACCGTGCACAGGAATCTCTATCGCGACCGAGATAGTTTCATTTGTCACCTGGAAAATGACACCTGCAATTACCGCATGGGAGCCGTCAAACCTGAGTGCGAACTGCTATGCTAGTTTCATGTTGAATCCTTGGATTTTTCTACAAAAGGTCATGCATCCGACTTGCTCAAAAGATGCCCTAACCTCTGGATCTTCATTGACCAACTTCAATCTTTGAGGCTCGGGCCCAACATTCCTTCCACTTTGTGCACCTTTCCTTATGTTCTGGGATGTCGTCATGGTGCAATGCATATTGGTTCTGCGTGCGGTGAATTTTCCACGAGACAAAGGCGGTAGTCTCAATTGACCTGGGTTTGCGATAAAAATTACAAGCGAAGTGTAAACTTGACTGATGAACAAAATGCATGTAGAGTGCTCAAAATTTATAATCAGGTGGGCGAGAAATGGAAACGTGCCGGGGGACACTGAATTCATGGCGACTGGAGGTTTCAGAGCGAGCTTGAAGATTTTCATAGTACATATTCACGACGGGTACACTTCGGAGTGTGCAAGTACAACTAATAAGAGCTGCAGGGAATATGTGATATGAGCTCCATGATTTTTCATTCTTTCTGACTTCATTATGAGCTGATGATGGTCACTTTGTCTGCCATAGCGAATTCTATTTAACAACTTGCTTCGACTTTAGGCACATATGACCTTCTCTTCTGACATGACCCAACTCTTTGGGAAAAGGCCTTTAGCCCTTACACATGTTTGGTTCTGACATTGCTTCTTGTCTCCAAGGGCCAACCAACCACTTGATGACTTCAACCCATTTGCTTTTCGGTACTTGACCTCACACGCTTTGACACACAGACTCTGACTCAACTAAGATTGACTCTAACTAAAAAAATGACGACACTAACAGGTGGCTCCAACGAGGATTGCTATCCTCCCAGTGAGGTGGCAAAGAACAGAAGACCAAGTGCTTGACCATTGGGCCTTATTATACTTCCAGAATTTGAAACAACAGAAAACAAAAACGCAACCTAAACCTTCTTGACACAATTTCAACCAGACTTAGCATAACTCAGGGCCTCCACTCCGGGCTTCATTTTTCTGCTGACATACTGACTCGAAAAACTCTCTTTGAAATAAAAATAAAAAAAATAAAATGACTATTTACAATGTCAATGAGATTTAAACTGACTTTATTGCACCATATAGTGTTTGAGAAACCTGTCGTTTACAGGCCCCCAACCAGTGGAATCTCCATTGATTTCTTCTAACAGATATGCATTGTTCCCATGATACGTGTAGATTCTGAACGGACCCATCCAAAGATGATCAAATTTTCCTTGTTTTCCCTTATCTTCGTTTCTCGCATCCCACTTTAGCACTAGATCCTCCATCTGAAATTCCTCCTATGTAGAGTGCTTGTCAAAAGTTTTCTTCATCCTATCCTGATGAAGCTGCGATCATTTGTAGACCTTCTCCCTCATCTGCTGCGTGTGGATTAACTGATTTATCCTTCTCTGCATATAATCTGGCTCGACCTCTGGTTCTTGCAGCAATTTCCTGATAGGCAATCCCAATGAGGTAGGGAAAATTGCATTCGCGCCATACACAATTTGGAATGGTTACATGGAGATGGAATTTTTGGTAGTGACTCTGTCCTCCCACAACGTGTAAATAAGTTTCTTATTCTAGGCCTTCTTGTTGTCCTGCAAGAGTCTTTTAATGATCCTAGTTAAGCTCTTATTAGACAATTATGATAACCCATTACCTTGTGGGTAATATGTTGTAGAATGTCCCAGGGTTATATTGCAGTCCTTGCAAAACTTCTCCATTTTATTGGAATTGAAAGCACCCACATTATCTGTGATGATCTTGATGGGGCACCCAAACCTAGACAAGATGTTGGTCTCCAGGAACTGGATAATGACCATGTCAGTGGCCTACTTTGTCGGAATGACTTCGATCCATTTCATGAAATAATCTGTGGTCGTAAGTATCCATCTGTGTTGCACCGAGGATGGTAGATGAATCTCTCCTATAAAATCCATGCCCCATTACATGAACTACGTTTCGAATGGGATCGGTTTCAGTGGCAGGGGTTGGAGATTTCTCCTTCCATCGAAAATATGACACTCATGGAAACTGGAAACTTCTTTGTACACGTCTACGAATATGGTGGGCCAATAGTAACCCGCTCTGAGGATTTTGTGCACGGTGGTTTTCTAGTAGTGATGTCCCCCGCAATCGCATTTGTGGAATTATCTGATGGCCTATTCCGCGTCATCTTCTAGTATGCAGCTGAACAATATCCCTCCCATATATTTCCAATACAGTGAATTGTCCAGGATGCATAACTTAGTAGATTTGAGATTTGAAAATATGGCCTTGGCCTTACTTAACCCTGGAGGGGCTTACAGATTCGTCAACACATAAATGATATCTGTATACCAAGGTGAATCGATGAACTTCTGACCCACCTGTGCAGTTGTTTGTTCCTAAGGATTCTCTGATAAATCAATGATGAAGTTGATTCCCAGGATGTCGCAGTTTGATTGCACCATCAGTTTTGCGAGGCCCTGTGCTTTGATCAACTTTGTGGGCTTGATTTCAAGGTCATATTCTAGCATGGCTGCGATCCACTTACCTCTTATTCCCTTCGGGTTAGGATGAGTCAAGATATCCTTGACTGAGTTGCTGGGCACATAAGCAATAACGTGGGAATGTAGTATGTAGGTTCGAAACTCCTTTAGGGATTTCATTAAGGCGTATGCTTGTTTCTCCACCAATTTGTCGTCCTCGAACACCTGCCAATACTTGATATTATCGGGCACCGCCAGCCTGTGTTTGAATTTGATCTCATACTTTTTGTTTGGAAAAATGACAATTTTAAAAACTGAGGCCGAGGTGGCCAAGGCATCCGCAATTTGATTCTGCCCCCTAGGGATCGCCGATAAATTATACTCCGAGAATTCTTTGAGGAGATCGAGCACTAGGTTTCTGTACGATATCAGTCTGGGGTTCTTGGATTGATATATTCCTTTCACTTGGTTTATAATGAGCTCAGAGTCTCCATTCAACGCTATCTTCTTTGCGCCCAATTCTTTAAAAATTCTCAAGCCCAAAATCAACGCCTCATACTCAACCATGTTATTAGTGCAATCGAAAGCGAGTTTGTATGAGCAGAATTTTTTGCCTACCTTGGGAAGAATTATCCATACGCCGACCCTTGCTCCTTCTTTGCTAACAACTCCATCGAAACTCATGTTCCAAATCTCGTTTCTAACGCAGTTTCTTGGTTCTGCGCACTCTGCTGCCCATTGCGCGGCTTAGTCGTCAACAACCAAGACAACTGTCAGTTCTTCTTCTTCAAAACTCAGGTCATTGTAAAATATGGAGGAGCCGATATCAGTTTTGACGAAGTATATAGGGTGGTTGTTCGACTGTGTCTTACTTCTCACCATGTATTTCAACAGTACTTCTCTGTATAACCGTCTATCTTGGCGAAAAACAAGGATGGTGGCGTATGCCATGTCCATTTGCAGAGTTCCTTTCAATTTTGTGGGCCATGACCTGGATAATAACATGCCAAATTTAGGGGGTATATCGGCCACGAACATGTCCATAACCAGATTCTTAGAAGGGATTTGGGTCAGCCACACAACCAAATCTTTGATTAGACCCAAACATTTCACTTTCCTAAAATTGAAAGAAAAAATATCCTTATAGGGCTTGGTGATGTCCAAGCCCAACTCGTCAATGATCACTTTGGGCATGAGATTGTGAGACAGACCCAAATCTAGCATGGCATTATGCAAGGTCATATCATGGACCTTGATATTAACATAGAACGAGGGAGCGTCCTCAGTATCGCCCCTCTCCTCCACGCGCGGACCAAAAAAAATGGCAGGGTGATCATCGTGGACATTCAAAGTGTCAGGAGTTTCCCCCATCTTTAGAATTTTAATAATCTGATCCCGATATTCTCCTTTCTTGATGAGTTCATTGAAAGGGATGAAGATTTTAATTTTGGCCATTTCGTTCTCAAAGTTAAAAGGGGGAGATACTTTTTCTACCTCCTTGACGCATGTCTCTTGGCTTGTTTTTGGCGCTCTCCTTGGAACTTCCTCCTTTGAATTTGTCTTTTCTATCGCATCCTTGGTTGGGTTGTCTTGCTTCGGTCATCTTATGGAATGGATATCTGCCGGAGTTTTCCTTATGGGCTTCGTCTGTTGAGGCTCTCTTGTGGAATTTGTCTGCTGAGGCTCCGTGGACGCCTTTTTCTCTTGAGGTTGTATTGATTTTGGAACTGGATTATGGCATTGTGATAGCCTTTCCTGAATTCCTCTGTTTCCCAAGACAATGTGTTGTCTGTCTCCAACATAATGTTGTCATTTTATCTCATGTATTTATCATTCTCTCCCTTCGTCAAGAACACACACGTGTCTTTGTCTTTGCAACAATGCATTTGGTCCTCGAACATCTGATCAAAATCTTTGTCCGCGTAATTGTTTTGGAATAGGTGCCTTATTTGTTGGTCACCCTGGTCTCTCTGTTCTCTCTACCTGATCTGTGGGACCAGACCTCTTCTAGGGTTCTAATTCCTAGGTTGTGGATCATGTTGTTCTCGGGCGGCGGGTTTGTTTTCCAGGGACATTATTTCCATCACTTTCTCCATTGTCTTCATCATCAAGTCGAACTTGTCCTCTAAGGGTCGAGAGGTCGATGGCTACGCATCTCCTTGGGGTTCCTCCCACCTTTGTTGAAGTTCTATTTTATCTTTCCCGACGCCATCAGGTTTACCTCAAATTCGATTTCATTGCTCATCATAGCGTCTAAATTTGCAGGTCTTCTCTCCCTTAACAACACGGCGAAATCATTGTCGAAGGAGTCATCATATTGAAGCTGCGCAACCCCAGGACGCGACTAAAATTCTGCAGGAATCGAGTTGTAAAACCTCATGAAATGGGCTAAGAACTCTTGCACCATACCATCCGATGCTCTCTTCATAATGTTATACCATGTTAGCAACTGCAAAGGATTATTTTTGTCTCCCCATCTATTAATGAAATACGTTTCAAATGCGGCGAAGTATTGAATGCTTGTTGTTGGGACAACTTTGAACCACTTTCTCACCTCCCCCGAAAGAATCTGCATGAACAACCTCATTTTCGCATTTGCATGGTCTACTTCTTCTAGATCAATGAAATGGTTGAACCAATCCAGATGTTTTTGGGTTGAAACATTTCCTTCAATGTCGTAGAGCTTGATCCTTTGCTTGTAGTTCTGGGGAAAATCATGTAGTTGGGATGGCAGAACAAGGAGGGTGAATCTGGCGGCCATTTCTCTAGGGGGGTTTAGGATTTGGGGGATGCTCTGAGTGGGATTTTCAACTTGCGGGATTAGAGATCAAAATTTCTCCTCGTAAAAAACTATATGGTCCAAGCTGGTTTCTGATTTAGACCTGAACAAAGTCTGTTCGAACAAAGCATCAAACTCGAGGTCGTCAATGCTTTGAGCCCTGTCCTTGGGCAAGGATATATTTATGTATAGGTAATAGAATGGGTCTTGTGGCTTCTCCCTTACCTTGCGTAGAAGTATCTCGGGATCATACATGAGCTTTACAGGGTCAGGGTCAGGATTGGCTCTGGTATACATTTTTTTCGGAGCTAGGTTTTGTGAATGGCGCTACTACGTGGTACTGGTCTTTTTCACTAGAGTCGCCAGGGTAAAGGTTTCAGCCAATATATATGTTTCCCCCACTGTTACCCTCATGGGTCAAAACTATAGCTTTAGTCGTTCTCCCAGGGTAAATTCATTCAATTGCTTCCCTGACAATGACACGAGAATGTCAGCACTCTGTAAACTTTGTTCGGCTAAGAAAACGAATGACAAAGGCAACCTACAAACCAACTTTGAGGCCCGAAACTAGCCTTTTGGACTTGGAGAGGGCTCTCTCTGGAGACTTCATTTTTGTACAGGATATAACTTTAAACTTTGGGCTAGATTTAACACTTTTAAACAATATTTTTTGGTTCTATTGGCGAAAGAAAGCAAGACCGTGGGCTATGAAGTATATTTAAGAAAATGACAAAACAAAATGACTCAGTGACTGAACTTGAGAGGATAAAGGCTAAATGAGAAACAATCTTCAGTTAAAAATTGTTGTGTGTGGCGAGAGAAAAACACATGAAGCAACTCGGAGCACCGCTGGGGATGAATTCAGAGTTAACTTAGAAGAAACATGGTTTGTCTAAATGGCGCGAATCTAGAGCACTGCGCAATGAATTCTAAATTCGAAATCATGTTCCGATTTAGACATAAATTAAAGATTTGAATATAAAGAGCACAAGAAAGAACATACGCAAAGAAAGAATACAATACATCAAACTGCCACCGTTAGAATATTTTCATCAAAGCTTCAGGAATTTTGCATTAAGTTTCAATCGGATAAAAGAACTACTATCAATAGTCACTATCTACACTATTTTGCCAACCAACCTATCTTAAATTGAAAATATGGAATATATAGACAAGGGTGTGCCGCTTGGGCTACCCTGCGATCTAACTACTATCCATAGAAACTAGGTTTTGACTACCCTCTGTCAGATGGCTCTTGGAATGGCCTTTTGCTAAAAATAGAACTGACGGTATTTAGTCACATCATAGTCGCTCATCTCTGTCGTGACGTTTCAATCATCAGCAAGATCTCGTCGTTAGAAAATGATGTGTCGATGCTTTCCTTTGAGGCATCTGGACGATCAAGTGTTCTGTCATACTCCTGCCACACATTGTAACGGCCTTGATCTCTGCTGCGTGATTGTTCGTTGGTGCGTACATGTAGTGGGTGACCACAGACAATTGTAGGTGCCTCCAAAATGATGACCCTGTTGGGTATGTGCTATATTCTTTGCACGAGTAGTAGTTTCACGTATTTAGGTGGCTTTTCGGCACATGGTTTTTTCTGATGGTTTTCTATTTCCGGTTAAGGAATTAGGGTTTTAGACTAATCCAGGTCATTGGGTTAGGGTTTTGGATGCCGATGGCTCCTATATGTATATTGTATTGTAAACAATGTATCACAATGAATGAATATAGAATATACTGGTTTTCTCGGTTTGGGTTTCCAGGGGAAAAATATTTGTGTAATGTTTGTATTTTCCATTGTATCTTTTCTGTTCTTTTTCTAAATATCTGTTTGCAGTAGATATTGTACAAGGTTAGAATTTACATTTGGTATCAGAGATTTATGGGCTTCAGGGGGATGCCTTTGTGATAAAGGGTTTGGCTCGGGACTGTGATAAGCCTTGTTACAGTGGGAGATTTGTGATATTGATTTTTTAGGTGAAAATAAATGGCAAGCAATTCGAAGATGGAGATAGAGAAGTTTAATGGGAAACATTTTGAGCTATGGAAGCTCAAGATGGAAGATCTGTTGGTGGAAAAAGATTAGTGGATCACGGTAGATCCAGGTACTGCACCTATAGGAACTTCAACAAATGACTGAAAAAAGTTTGATCGGAAGGCAAATAGCACAATCCAACTGTGTCTCTTCGATTTAGTGTTACTGAATGTGTCAAAGGAAGCTACAACCAAGGATTTATGGGAAAAGTTGGGGAAGTTGTATCAGTCTAAGTCCCTAGTGATTAAAATATTCATGAGAAAGAAGCTATATAACCTGAGGATGAGAGATGGAGACTCGGTAGCAGAGCATTTGAACGCATTCAATACTGTGGTAAGTCAGTTAGTATCTGTTGAGATTAAAATTTCAAATGAAGATAAATGTATCAGTTTATTGTGTTCTTTACCAGGCTCGTGGGATAGTCTGGTTGTGGCCATAGGTAGAAATACAACTTCCTTGAAGTTTGAAGAAGTGGTCTCATCCTTGTTGTCGAAGGAGATGAGACGAAATAATATGGAAGGACAGAGCACATACACATTATTTGCAAGAGGACGTTCCCAGGAAAGGAATATAACTAATTTCTCAAGTGGGAGATCTAAGTCTAAGGGTAGATCTAAATCTCCTAGAAATTTTGTAAGGGTATGTTGGAGATGTGGAAAATAAGGGCACTACAACAAGCAATGTAGATCCAAGGTTGAGAAAAAGAAGGGATCTGATGAATCTCATTCTACAGAAGAAAAGACCTCCAAGGAAGAAGGAGGGGATGTGTACTTGGCCTCTTCAAGCACACATGCAGATCATGAGGCATGGTTAGTTGACTTTGGTGCATCCTTTCATATGACTTCCCATAGAGAGTGGTTCTGTGAGTATGAAAGGTATGATGGAGGTAATGTTTTCTTAGGTAATGATTTGACAACTAGAATCATAGGAAGAGGAAGAGTCAAGTTGAAGCTCATAGATGGAAGGATTAGAACACTGCCTGGTGTTCTGCACATCCCAGGTTTGGCTATAAATTTTATTTCTATAAGCAAAATGGACGATGCAGGGGTAAAAACAATATTTGAAAAGGAAACCTACAGGATGGTTCGAGGAGCAATGGTGTTGCTAAAGGGAGTTCGTTTTGGAACTCTGTATAAGCTGCAAGGAAGCACTATTAGTGATGGGTGTAATAGTTCCATTGTTCCTGATATTGAAGTTGAATAATAAAGAAATCCTAAAGTCCCTAGAGAAAAGGTTATGCTGTGGCATCAAAGACTGGGGCATATCAGAGAGAAGGGTCTTCAACTATTACATGGTAAAGGTATGGTGGAAGCTATGTCTATCTTCTCTATGAATTTTGATTTCTGTGAACATTGTCTATATGGGAAGCATAATTGGGTAAGATTCCCCTCTGGAGCAACGAGGGGAGAAGGAATTTTACAGCTAGTTCATAGTGATGTTTTTGGACCTGTGTCGGTCCCATCATTGGGAAAATCTGTGTACTATGTCTCATTTATAGATGACTTCTCGAGGAAGACATGGATATATTTCCTCATGAAGAAATCTGAAGTCTTTGACATGTGTAAAGAGTTTAAGTCTCTTGTTGAGAATCAAACCGAGAAAATAATTAAGGTGTTGAGGACAGATGATGGCAGAGAGTTCTACGGAAATGAATTTTAAGAATTCTGTAAGAAGTGCGGTATAGCGAGGCAGAAGACTACTCCATATACACCTCAACAGAATGGAGTTGTAGAAAGGATGAACATGACGTTGATGGAAAAAGCAAGGTGCATGCTCAGTGGTGTCGGGTTAGGGCAAGAATTTTGGGCAGAGGCAGTGGGTACTGCATTTTACCTGGTCAATAGATCACCCTCATCAGCGTTGGATGACAAGACTCCACAAGAGGTGTGGACTGGTAAGGAACCTTCTCTCACAAATCTCAAGGTACTTGGCAACGATGCATATGTTCATGTTCCAAAGGAAAACAAGAGTAAGCTGGATAAGAAGGCTGAAAAGTGTATCTTTATTGGATATAAAGATGGTCTCAAAGGTTATAATCTTTGGAACCCATAAACTAAGAAGGTAGTTGTTAGCGATATTTCCTGCTAGGGGGGTTAGAAATCAAATGAATGGGTTAAAACCCACTTATCCAAAGTCTCGGGCAGCATGCGCCCGTGGTAAGCAGTGAGCAGGATCGGACGATCTGGATCGGCGCGCCCGGATCAA
>JZKD02S2265287.1:18463-35847 GCA_000966675.3 Picea glauca
TTCCACTCCTCTATTTCTAAGTCTAAGTTCTTCTTGAGTACAATCTGTCCATAGACGATCAAAGGTTGGTAGAGATTCTCTTCCACTGATACTTTGAAGGAAAGGATCCCATGATTTTGGAAGATTCTGGAGAGTGGTTAAGATAAGTTCTCTATCAGACATGATTTCCCCGATGGTCTCTAGTTGATCTTTAATCTTTGATAAATTCATAAAGAAGATGGAAACTGTGTCACCCTTCGTCATCTTGGTACTTTGAAGTTGGCTCTTTAAGGTGAGAGATCTGAGGGTGTTGTCACTTTCAAAAATTCCTTTTAAAGCTTCATACATATCATAGGTTGTCTTCAGGTTGGCAATACGAGGTAAGGGGTGATCTCTTACTGAGTAGATGATTAATTTTCTTTCTTTGATATCTTCTTTCTTTCTTATTTTATTCTCTATATCTATAGTTGTGGCTGGTAGGGTTTTAGTTACCACATCCAAGACATCATATTCTTCAAGAGTGACTTGAAGCCTTGATTTCCAGGAGCTGAAGTTGCTTTCTCCATCAAGCATATCTTCTACTAAGGCTCTATTCTTCATTTGATTGGTTTCTTCAAACTCTCACCAACTAGATTTTGAAAACCTAATGATTAGGTTGAATTAGTAATCTTGGATTATGTTGGACTTATGACTACCAACAATCAAATTGATAGTGTCATAGAGATGCTTCCTGATTCAGGAGAAATGTTTCTTCAGAAATCTAGAATTAATATTTTGCAGGAAATTTTGGCACCTTAGAAACTCTAGGGCCAAAAATCAAAATTTCTCGGAATTTCACTTTGAGAGCTTCTCAAGATGCGCTGAATGAGGCCGTACTATGATATGCCAAAATTGGCCCCAATGTCCAAGTATTAAGGGCTGAATCACCACTGAAAGGAAGGCCGTATATAATTTTCTGGAAACCCTAGAAGGGTTGTAGGGTTCTGCAAAAGGTGAGTTGAGACGTGGTGGATGCTTGTGCAATGGGTTGTTTCAAGACCTATGCTCTAAAACCATGTTGAATTTTCAATAGTCAAGATTAAGCATGAATTTCATTCCATTTTATCATTTAACCATAACCATAAATGTTGCAACAACCAATATCACAAGAAGAAGCACCATGCACAAGAACACAAGATATATCCTAGGAAACCCTTCTCAACAAGGGAAGAAAACCCAACCAAATCCTTTGCTATAATCCTCAAGAGAAATACCTTCACCACCAATATAAAGCCTAGCACACAAGAGGGTGTACAAACCCTAGAATACTAGCGCCCAAGAGATGTGCACTCTTTTCTCAAGAAGGTGTACTTGCTGAAATTTTCAAACTCACTTGAAAGATACGATTCCTCAATGGGGAATTTACCTTTACTTATACTAACCTGAACCTGGAAACAAAAGTGTCTATTGGCACAACAGGGTCAATCTCACTAGCTTATACTATAATTAATATTAACCAGATTAATTATTTTTTCCATTAATTACCAGTCACATTAAGGTGGGGCTGACCTGTACCCTTTACATTACAATTAGGGTTACAGGTAGGTCTGACTCTTGAACAATATAGCAAAGGATCTGATACACCCACTAGTGCTCATTCACTAGGGGCACATCCATAGGGATGTCCATATCTCTAGCTCAATGCATTACACCGAAGAACCAGATCTTCACACGTTCACTTGTGCTCGTCCACATGCATGTCCACTCTACAGATCTTCTTTCCCACCACCTCACACAGGAGAATCATCTAGAGTTTCTCATCAGCTCTGCTACTCAGAGGAGGCTAACACATCATCTTCATTTTTGTTCTCATGACGATGCACCCAACACTTTGGGGTTTCACACGTTCACCTTGTGCTCAACCACATGCATGTCTAACTCAACATATCACATTTCCCACTGGATAATCATCTGGATTTATTCTCAACTCTTTGAATGGAGGAGGTCATCTCTACGTTCCAGCTCTGTCTCAGGTAGGAACCACATACCCTTCTTAGGGGCTTTCTCTCAGGTTTGTAAGCCTGAAAAAGACTCACATTGCTACAATGATCCACATCTCACAGGTTTGTAAGCTGGAGAATGTCTCACATAGATGCAATCATTAACACTCCCTCTCAGATAGGGAGGAATTCTTCATCATGCCAAGTCTCACATGGATGTACCCTTAATTTTGTCTTGGCTGGATTCATCAATATTCCCTCTCATTTAGGAAGGCATTCTTCACCAAATTAGTTTGGTGAAGACGTCTACAATCTGCTCATCTGTAGGAAGGTACTACATGTGTAGGATTTTTCTCTGCATCATATCTCTGATATAATACTATTTCATCTCATCGTGTTTTGATCCATCAGGAAACACTGGGTTCTCAAGGATCTCTTGGTCATCATCATGGGATCTATCTCATGATCTGTCAAAATCTTGTGAATCCATATTGCTTTGCACACTCAATGGTACATACTCTGCTTCTATGGTATTCAAGGCCAAAAGGTTTTTCGTTTCTTGCTGCATTAGGAAACCATGGAAAACTTCATGGTAGAACATCAACAAGATGTGCTCTTCTTTGTTCACTGTAATTTCTGCTCAATCTTGAATCAACATATCCTGTAAACTCAAGTTTACTCTAGAGGCATATCTCTGGCCATATCCGACTGTGCCTCATGTTTTGATGTTGTCTAGTGAGTCTCTCTCAGTCGACTGATGAAATGACTAAGCACATTCATTGCATGTAATGAATCAAGTCTGGTGTTAACCAGATACATCACTAATCCAATGTGGATCAGTCTTGTCTGAATCATCATCAATATTCTCCTTTTAAATTTATCATGGTGGATTCTGCATTCTGTCATACTTGAACTTATTTAGTATCTTTACTGTATATTTTCCTTGACTTAGGAAAATCTCATTGGTCCTCTATCATACTTCTTGTCTGAAGGAGTAGTGTATTATACTTAGATTTTTCATCTTGAATTAAGAAGTCAAGGATTACTTGTATCCAACAATAAGGTTTTCTGAATGAGTTATAAAAAATCAGGCTCTTGTCACAAACAATGTAATAATATAGGTTTGGATCAACAACACTCTTGCTGAAATACAAACTCATCAAGAATCTATCTATCTGATATAGTTTCCAACTCATGGATGGTAGTACAGATGGAAGTCTATTGGGTTTACTGGATCAAGTGTCTCATCATAGACAACTCCCTCCGTTTGTGAGAAACCTCTGGATATAGATATTGTTTTGTATTTCTAAATACTTCCATCAGTTCCATGTTTGATATTATAGATCAACTTGGAAGTTACTACAAACTTCCCTTCTGGTTCCTGAATAATATCTTATGCATCATTCTTGAAGATATTCTGGTATTCTTTATGGAATTTTTCCATACATGTTCTCCTGTGGCTTCTCTAAGACAAGGAGGCTCAACATCAATAAAGTGTCTCATAACCGAAGGATAGCTTTGAATATCTCTTTTACTTTCTCGGGATGTGCCTTGAGAGGCTTGTATGCTTTTCTGCCTCTTGCAGAGTGAGTCTAGGTAGGCATTTTATGCCCTACTATAGTATCTCTAAACATATCAACTTGAAGAAACTGGATCAACTGGAATATTGTATGTCTCCCTCTGAACTGCTGAAGGGGGAGAAGGTATTGTCTCATTGTCAATATTCATCTAAGATTATTTGGGTTTGTTTGAATGGGTATCTCTTGTTTTAAGGACAAAGTCTCCGATTGTCTCGTATGATAATCAATCAATATGGTTTGGACTCCCGTACCATGGATAATGGTCCAAGTCTTTGAGGATTCCCATACTAGGGATTTATTCAGAAATGCAATCAACTATAAAATTTGAAATCAATTTGTTTACCTGGTTTGTAGTCATGCTTTAGTTTTAGAGTAAGTACTTCTCCTCTCTCTTTTCTTCATTCTTTTGAGGTGGGTCTGGATCAATGTTAGCGGTGGAAGCATATTGTCTTCCCATCTTCCTGGTTGAACAGTTTCTTGCATAGTGTCCATAACTGTCACATCTGAAGCACTGAATTTCTGAAACATCTCTTCTTTGATAACCTAGATTTGATGAATAATTTTCACCTTTAAATGTTTTCCTGAAGTTTCTTTTGAATTTTCCTCCCTTCTTTGTATGAAGTGCAAGAGCATGATTTTCTTCTGAGGAATATTCCACTCCTCTATTTCTAAGTCTAAGTTCTTCTTGAGTACAATCTGTCCATAGATGATCAAAGGTTGGTAGAGCTTCTCTTCCTCTAATACTCTGAAGGAAAGGCTCCCATGATTTTGGAATATTCTGGAGAGTGGTTAAGACAAGTTCTCTATCAGACATGATTTCCCCGATGGTTTCTAACTGTTCTTTAATCTCTGATAACTTCATAAAGAAGATGGCAATCGTGTCACCCTTCGTCATCTTGGTATTTTGAAGTTTTCTCTTTAAGGTAAGATCTCTGAGGGTGTTATCACTTTCAAACATTCCTTTTAAATCTTCATACATATCATAGGTCGTCTTCAGGTTGGAAATACGAGGCAAGAGGTGATCTCTTACTGAGTAGATGATTAATTTTCTTGCTTTGATATCTTCTTCCTTTCATATATTCTTCTCTATATCTGTAGATGTGGCTGGTAGGGTTTTAGTTACCAAATCCAAGAGGTCATATTCTTCAAGAGTGACTTGAAGTTGATTTCCAGGAGCTGAAGTTGCTTGCACCATCAAGCCTATCTTCTACTAAGGCTATGTTCTTCATTTGATCCGTTTCTTCAAACTCTCACCAACTAGATTTTGAAAACCTAATGATTAGGTTGAATTAGTAATCTTGGATTATGTTGGACTTATGAATGCCAACAATCAAATTGATAGTGTCACATAGATGCTTGCTGATTCAAAAGAAACCTTTCTTCAAAAATCTAGAATTAATATTCTGCAGGAAAATTTGGCACCTTAGAAACCCTAAGGCCAAAAAACAAAATTTCTCGGAATTTCACTTTGAGAGATTCTGGAGATGTGCTGGAGGATACTATACTCTTCTATGCCAAAAGTGGCCCCAAATTCCAAGTATGAAGGGATGAATCACCACTGAAAGGAAGGCCATACAAAATTTTCTAGAAACCCTAGAAGGGCCGTACGATTATGCAAAAGGTGAGATGGGACTTGGTGGATGCTTGTGCAATGGGTTATTTCAAGACCTATGCTCTAAAACCATGTTGAATTTTCAATATTCAAGGTTAATCATGAAGTTCTTTCCATTTTATCATTTAACCATAACCATAAATGTTGCAGCAACCAAGATCACAAGAAGAAGCACCATGCACAAGAACACAAGATGTATCCTGGGAAACCCTTCTCAACAAGGGAAGAAAACCCAGCCAAATCCTTTTCTATAATCCTCAAGATAAAATACCTTCACCACCAATATAAAACCTAGCACACAAGAGGGTTCTCAAACCCTAGAAGACTAGCGCCCAAGAGAGGTGCGCTCTTTTCTCAAGAAGGTGTACTCGCTGAAATTTCCAAACTCACTTGAAAGATATGATTCCTCAATGGGGAATTTACCTTTACTTATACTAAGATGAATCCGTGAACATAAGTGTCTATTGGCACAACAGGTCCGACCTCACTATCTTATAATATAATTAATATTAACTAGATTAATTATCTTTTTCATTAATTACCAGTCACATTAAGGTGGGACCGACATGTACCCTTTACATTAAAATTAGCATTACAGGTAGGTCTTTCTCTTGAAAAATATAGAAAATGATATAATACACCCACTAGTGCTCATCCACTACGGGCACATCCATAGGGATGTCCATATCTTTGGCTCACTGCATTACATAGAAGAACCATATCTTCACACGTTCACCTGTGCTCATCCATAGGCACGTCCACTTTACAGATATTCTTTCCCACTGCGTCACACATGAGAATCATCTGGAGTTTCTCATCAACTCTGTTTCTCAGAGGAGGCTAACAAATCATCTTCATTTCTGTTCTCATGACGATGCACCCAACACTTTGGGGTTTCACACGTTCACCTTGTGCTCAACCACATGCATGTCTAACTCAACAAATCGCCTTTCCCACTGGATAATCATATGAAGTTCTTCTCAACTCTCTAAATGGAGGAGGTCATCTCTATGTTCCAACTCTATCTCAGGTAGGATCCACATACCCTTCTTAGGGGATTTATCTCAAGTTTGTAAGCTGGAGATAGACTCACATTGCTACAATGATCCACATCTCACAGGTTTGTAAGCTGGAGAATGTCTCACATAGCTACAATCATCAACATAATTAAAGTTTTATCCTAGGTATAATTATGGCTCTATCACCAACAAATCCAAGGTTGTTAATTTAAGGTTATGTTCATCATGAACTGGAGGGTTACCATTACACCCATAGTTGATCCTCCCCTTCTTCATTATGGTATAACAGTTTACTACACCAACACTATCATGTTTTTTTGGTGGTTTCAAGCTAGACTACATGCACATTCCATTGTCCATTTCTCAGTGGAAACATTCCTCGGTTGGATGTATGACCCTAATAATGGAAAATTCAATCTATCTACAATTGAGAACTAGGGTTCTATGCTACTTGGCTCTATCAAGTCAATGCAACATAATCAATCCTCCCCTCCTTCCATCATTGGTAGATTCCATTGAGGAGTTATTTGCGTTGAAGGTAAGCTAGAGTTCCAATGCTATATAAAGGTGTTGTTACAAGTTGATGCTCTAGCCTGGGGGGCACATAATCAAAGTCACACAGTAGAACTAATGCAACAACAATAAATATACAAATGCATTAAATATTAACAGACATTCAACTCACACAGTTTGTAACAAGTTAAAATCACAATCAAATTACATTCAACAACATTCTTTGCAACTTTATTGAGTCAAGGACCAATTCTCTCATGGCTCTTTACATTCACAAAGTGAATGCAAATATCTTTATAACCCACAACAACCAACACTACACAAACCTAAATCAAAATTGAGCCAAAGGCCCCTATTAGATCAATCTCTCAAATATTTAAGTTATGATGCCATGAATGTTCAATTTCCAATTATTTTCATTTATATGGGTAAACACAAACATTTATTCCATAAATGCATGGTTAATAATCACATGTTTAACTTCCATATGCAACCTAGACTCCCTGGTTTGAATATTCAAAGTGAAATAAAATAAATAAACACATGGAAAGAATTTTGATTTTCTTTGTCGCGCTCTATGTTTGGCTTAGTTGCACCCCTTAATCTTCATATATTTTGATGAAATTTGATTGTCCTATAGAGGAGGATGTACTCTAAAAAATATAAAAATTCCAATCTCTAACTCCAAGAATTGACTACATGCAAGTCAAAATACTAAACGCAATCTAGAAATTCCTTAATGTTGGCTCCAGACATATGCGTTTTTACTTAAACTCAATATTTTTTTATGAAATTTGGTGGGAAGATAAATTAATGTGTCCTCTAAAACATATCCAAATTGTAGACCATACCACCAATATATGAGAGTTATCTGGTCAAAATACTGGACCCTTGTTGGTGTTAAAAATAACAAAAAAAGTGAAATAAAACCAAAACAAAACTGTATATATGTTTGGGTGTGTGAGATTAAAATACCCCAAGGATACTTCCACATCAAACTCCTTTGGTTGGAAATTTTTTCTCAATTTATTTTTGATGAGTCAATAACTATTAAACTTTTGATTTTTTTCCTTTTCTTCTCTTCTTCTCTCTCTTTTTTTTTAACTTATTCTTCTCTTATTTCCCTCTATATTATTCAAATGCGAATACCTCATCACTATCCTCATCATTTTCACAACCTGCTACAAATCAATTCCAATGATTCTTACTATCTTCAAATTCCCATGTCCAATAGGGCTTATTGTCCACTAATGTTTATTCCCATTAAACCTTACTACCTCCCCATCCTCCCTCTTACATGCAACCATCATTGCTTGATGTCCAACCCTTCCAATACCTTGTTGGACCATACCCTCTTTACTACCATCTACTTTACCACCATTCAACATGTCTCTTTCTTCATGACTAACCTTCACAGAGAAAAAATATTCAACTTCTTGTTCTATGCATTCTTTCTTTGCATCTTCCTTTGTGTTTGTCATCTTCATAGCCATCATATTCATTTATTTTGTTGCAACATCTTCAACCAATGTTGTTTTCTTCATCTAGTTTGCATTTTCAGTACTTCCAACCATCAACATATGCTTTTTCTATTACTTATATTGTTTGCGATCTTCCATAGCTGCATTCTCTTTTCCTTCTTCTTGAACAATTGCTAGAAAAATGTGTGGGGAAAAACTCCACTTCCCTAAAGGATTCCTTAGCAAAACACATCACACTTCTTCTCTTTCTACTTTTCTCTAACATGGTAAGTAACTTGAGGCTTCTATAACCTTTTAAAAATTGATAACTATTTTTCACTCCATTAGGATATAATTGTATGTCATACATCCAAGGTCTACCAAGAAACACATGGAAAACATCCATAGCTGTTAATTTTTAGAGAAAATATTAAGTTTCTTTTCAATTTACTAGACAATAATAGCATATGCAGGATCACTGAGAGAAACAAAATCACAAGATACACAACATTTATCCTGGGAAACCCTCATGGGGGAGAAAACCCAACAAAAAATTCCTTAATATACATAGCCAATACAATGCCAAGACAATAAACCAAAGCACTAGAGAATATCCAACACTGAGCAATGTGCCTCTCTCTTCCTTCTTTCGACAACTAACAACTGCAACTTCCTTCAAACTTGCGCACTAGATGAGTGAGCTGAGTGAGTGAGATAATGAGGCGCTAGCCTCTCTTATTAATATTGGTTGGTAGGCGCTAGGGAGGTGTCTCTTCATTGGGCAGGGCCGACCTCTTCACTTAGTGACTAAAACCACTTTAATTAGGCTTGGGGGCCAACTTCTTAATTAGCATGATATAATTAGGGTTTGACCAATCCACAAAAGGGGATTTGGTCATTTGTAAAGCTCGACATGATCAATCCACATAAGGGGATTGATATAATTAATAATAACTCAATAATACATAGAATACTCTTTTCAGTTACAATATTTCAACACTCCCCCTTAACAAGAAGGGTATTCTACAACATCATCAGGAGAGAGAGAGAGGGAAGCAACATCAACATCTGTAACACTGACTGGAATATCTATAAAACATCGAAAGTTTTTCTCATCATCATTCACAACATGGATTTGGAGTAGCATCATCATCATTTGCATCAACATCAATTAGTATAACACTAATACATCATCATCATCAATAACATCAACAAAAACAACATCATAATCGCAACACAAAGGCTGGAGCAACAACATCATCACAACACAAAGGCTGGAGTAACAACATCATCATAGCACAAAGGCTAGAGAAACAACATCATCGTCATCATGGGGAAACATAATGAGGGAGGTGTATCAACAAAATTTTGTGGTACTCTGACAGTCCCTAAGGAGCTTCCCAAGAATCTTAAGATTCCCTATGATGTAAAATACCAACGAAGCTACCACGTGGTACTCTGACAGACCATCCTAACCGGACCTTCAGGATCTTCCCAGGAATCATAATATTCCCTAGGATTATAAAAATCCTAATAGAGTTACCACTACTGACCATAGATAGCATATACATGCACAGTTACTCTGACAGACCATCCTTACCAGAACTTTGGGATCTGTCCAGGGATGATCAGTCCCCTAGGATATAAAATCCTAACTGAGCTAGCCACTATTGGTCAGGATACCATAGTATCATCAAAATCACTCCCCCTTTCTAGGGAGGTCCTTTCGAATTATACCAATCTTGTCTCGAAAGTGCTCAAACTTGACATGAGACAGGGGATTGGTCAACACATCTGCAACCAACTCATTTCTGCCAACATATTGAAGCTTTATGGCTCCCCTCTGCACCATATCATGAATGTAATGATACCGTATTTCCATGTTCTTCGACTTGTCATGGAACATGATGTTCTCTATCATCTTTATGCAGCTCTGGTTATCACATAGAATCACGGTTGCTTCCATCTCCAGATCAAATAGACCTGTCAAAAACTTCTGTAGCCATATGGCTTCACAACTGGCGAAACTTGCAACAATGTATTTCGCTTTTGTTGTGCTGAGAGAAATACTACATTTCTTCCTACTCTGCCACGAAGTCATGGTTGACCCTAGACTGAAACAACATCTTGAAGTGATCTTTTCGTTAGAATCACTTCCAGCCCAATCTAAAACGGTATATCCAATCATTCTGAAGTCTTCATCTCCATTGTAGCAGAGACCAAAGTCCAATGTACCCTTAAGGTATCTCATCACATGTTTTGTAGAAACAAGGTGAACACGTCTGGGCTCTACCAGATACTGACTCAAGGTGTTCACAACAAAACATATATTCGACCTGATGTTTGTCAGATACATCAACGATCCAATGATATGTTTGTACAACGTAGCATCAACCAATTCTGACGAAGTATCAACCAGGAGCTTCAACTTTGTTTCCATGGGTGTATTCATGGATTTACACTCCAACATATCAAACCTCTTCAATATTTCAATTGCATACTTCCCTTGGTTAAGGAAGATCTTCCCTGGGCTCTGCGAAACCTCAAGAACTAAGAAATAGTGCATTAGTCCTAGGCCTTTCATCTCAAATTCTGCAACGAGCTTCTTCTTACAATCAATGATGATATTTTCTTCTCCAGTTAAGAATAATTCATCCACATACAACAACAATATAACTGGCTCATCATTCATAACCTTGAAGTAAAGGTTAGAATCAAATTTACTCTTGGTAAAGCCCAAGCTCGTCAGGAAACTGTCAATTCTTCCATACCAACCTCTAGGAGCTTGCTTCAATCCATACATAGCCTTCTTCAACCTGCATACATGTGTATTTATGTCTTCAACTTCAAACCCTTGAGGTTGTTTTATATAAACTTCTTCTTCAATGACACCATTCAAGAAGGTTGTTTTCACATCCATCTGGTGTAACTTCCACTTCATCTTAGCTGCAAGGGTCATGACGGTTTTGATAGAAGTGTATCTGGCTACAAGAGAAAACGTCTCTTCATAGTCAATGCCTTCCTTTTGAGAAAATCCATGATCTAAAAACCTTGCTTTATATTTCTCAATACTTCCATCAAAAACATGTTTTATCTTGTATAGCCATTTGGAAGATACCACATATTTACTCTTCGGTTTGGGAGCTATTTCCCATACATCATTCTTTATAATTGATTGGTATTCTTCTGTCATGGAATCTGCCCATTCTTTCTTCTGAATGGCTTCTTCAAAGCAAGTAGGATCCTTCTCTATGAGACCACACATCAAAACCATATAACTGGATAATGGCTTAGGATTCTTAACTTTTCTCATGGTTCCTTCTGGGGCACCATACTTCTCTCCATCTTAAATTGGTTCCCTCTCCCAAGCTGGTTTTCTCTTGTGAGAGATCATCATTTGGGAAGGTTCTTGAGATTCTATCATGTCATGATCTTCTGGAATCTCTTCATCAGGGGAAACTATGACTTCCCTCACTGGTTCTGCAACTCTAGGAGCTACATGTTCTTCTTCATATACTTATTCAAGATGGCATCTCCTTGATTTCTTGAGTGCTTCATCTTCATCAAAGGTTACATATCTGCTGATATCAATATGATGGTAACATGGTATGTAAATTTTGAATGCCATAGAGACCTCTCAGTATCCAAAAAATATTCCCTTCTTTCATGAAGGGTCCAACTTGGTTCTCTTCTCTTTCAAAATGTGTACAAACATTGGACATCCAAATATTTTGAGATGAATTACTTTTGGATTCTTTCCAGAGAACATTTCTTCGGGGGTTTTGAACCCAAGTGCACTATGGGATAATTTGTTTTGTACATACACTGTTGATCTTGTTGCTTCTGTCCATAAGTGCATTGGAAGATCTTGATCATGGATCATGGTCTTCACTGCTTCCATTATAGTTCTATTCTTTCTTTCTGCTACACCATTTTGTTGAGGATTGTAGGGAGTGGTGATCTCCCTCTTAATATTGACATCTTTTCAAAAGCTTACAAACTCTTTTGAGGTGTATTCTGCTCCATGATTTGACCTGAGTATCTTTATTTTGAGAGACTCTCTATCAAGGCTTTGAATTCCTTGAATTTCCTAAGCACTTCATATTTTGATTTCAAGAAGTAAACCCAAGTCTTGTGAGAATAGTCATCAATAAAGGATACACAATATACATACCCACTAAGAGAGGTGGATGGTATTGAGCCACATATATCTGAGTGGATGAGCTTCAAGACTCCTTCTGCTTTACTATCGCTCTTCGAGAAATGATTCTTAATGTTCTTTCCTTGTGCTTATCCCTTGCACACACCTTCATGGTTAACCTTGAAATATGGTAGACCTATAACTACCTTGCTTACACATGGTAAGGCCTTGTAGTGATGTGAGCTAGTCTTCTATTACAAAGTTCACACAAACTCTCATTGGAGTGAATAAAGGTTGCATCTGAGTGACCTTTTAATTTGTACATGCCACCTTCTTTTGTTCCAATAACAATTGCATCTTCTATGGTTTTTCCTTTAGGATACATAAGGACTTATCCATCTATGAATGTAACCCTAAAACCTTTATTATCTAAAGGTGAGATAGAAATTAAGTTCTTTTTCAAACCTCATACATATAGTACATCCTTCATCTTCATTGGGGTCCCCAAATCAAGTTTGTAATTGGACTCTCCCACTCCTTTGATGGGGTACTAGTAATCATGTCCAAGTGTAACTTTCTGGGGAAAGTTCTTTTCCTTATGTAGATGGGTCTCCTTCTTGAAGTGAGACCTTCTCTATCCTCCTTTAGCATGAGAAACTAGGGCTTGCTATTCATCCCTTAATAGTACTTCTTCTTAGTTAGTTACTCTTGCTTCTTCTTGAACACATTCTTCCCAAAGACTGTCAAATTGTAGTTTCTCCTTTCTGGAAAAAATGGTTTGGATGAATGCATCCCAAGGTCTTATGAGACCATTAAGAGATGTCATTATGAGTTCATCTTCATCTAGGGTATCTCCAATTGCTTCTAGAAGTTCCTTGAATTGAGAGATTCTAGAGAAACATTCATGAACTGTTTCTCCTTTCTGTATCTTTTTATTCTTGAGTTGAGTTCTCAAGTTCATCTTCCGGTTAATGTTTCTTCCTTCATACAATCTGGTTAGGGAATCAAACATTTATTTTGGGGTATTCTTAGATGCCACTTGAGGGATCAAGTGATCTTTGATAGAGTCTGCAATGATTCTTTTGGCCTTTACTTTTATTTAGCTGTAGCATCTGCGGGTTCTGGTACATTTTCTTTGATGAATATTGCTAGGTCATTCTCTTCAAGAATGAGTGAAATCCTATACTTCCAGGAATGAAATTTATCCACGCATTCTAACTTGTCAACAAGCTTGGTGCTTGTAGACATCTTGAACTGGAGCTGTGAAAATGACCAAAAATGAAAGTGCTCATAATTTGGATCTAAACTTACCGGGAGGTGTGCTTGGCTGAGGCAAGTAGCCTGGTGCAGTCAGTTTTCTGAAAATCCAAAATTTACCCCTTTAAAATGAGCTTGCGCAAATCTGGACTGGTACTTCTGGTACTGTTTCTAGTTTCCTGGTTTTCTGGTACTAGTGAAAACTAGGGTTTCACTTTTCGAGAGTTCTTTCCACTGAAAAAGTGCGCTCAAGCTGCCAATGAGTTCGTTGGGCTAGGGTGCACTTACTTAGAAGTTTTTAGGCTGAAATTCCTCTTAAAAAAAATCCCTAATTTTCTTGTACGACAACAATGATGTTTTTACTTATCAAGTGAAAGGTGCTCTCTTCAGCTTAGCTCCAATTCCATGTTAATTTTAGAGCATCTATTAATTTTCTTTTCAATATACTAGACAATAATAGCATATGCAGGATCACTGAGAGAAACACAATCAAAAGATACACAACATTTATCCTGGGAAACCCTCATGGGAGAGAAAACCCAACAAAAACGTCCTTAATATAGATATCCAAGACAATGCCAAGACAATAAACCAAAACACTAGAGAATATCCAACACTGAGCAATGTGCCTCTCTCTTCCTTCTTCCGGCAATTGGCAACTGCATTTTCCTTCAAACTTGTGCACTAGATGAGTAGGATGAGTGAGTGAGATAATGAGGCGCTAGCCTCTCTTAATTATACTGGCTGGCAGGCACTATGGAGGTGTCTCTTCACTGGGCATGACCGACCTCTTCACTTAATGGCTAAAACCACTTTAATTAGGCCTGGGTGCCGACTTCTTAATTAACATGATATAATTAGGGTTTGACCAATCCACAAAAGGGGATTTGGTCATTTACAAATCCCGACATTATCAATCCACAAAAGGGGATTGATCTAATTAGTAATAACTAAATAATACATAGAATACTCTTTGCAGTTACAATATTTCAACAATAGAAACAACATCACAAAGTACTTGGTGTCGATAACCGCCTAACTAAAAATTCAACAAAAGTTATTTTGAAACAGTAATATGATGGCCTCTCTATAACCATGACACCCTATAAGGACTAGGATGTGGCATATATTTTAGCTTCAATTTCTCTATAAATTCTGTTGAAAATAAATTTTAGTGCTTCCACCATCAATAATCAGGCTACAACACTTACCTTGGACCTTGCATTTTGTCTTGAAAATACATTTCCTTTGTTTAGATTCTTCAACAATAATCTTCTCTAGCTTGAATAATACCCCTCTTAACATAATATTCTCTCATTCATCATGGTGAATCTCTAAAACATTATCACCAACACTTGATGACTCATTTTCCTTAGTTACATGTGCATTTGCTTCACTCTTCCTGCCATCATATTGTTGTCCTAGAAAATCCACTACCATGTCTCCTTTCACTCCACATTTGTAACACATGATCATGTATCATCCTCTACCTCAACCAACATTTGCACCTCCTCTAAAACTTTGACTACTACTTGTTTCATCTTCATCTCTTGTATCTACTTGACGCTTCCAAAGTTCGCTCTTCCTTTGCCTCTTATTGGTCCTCTGCCTCTAATATGTTGTTACCATCTATATCATTTCTCTTCCACCTTCAAAGCAATCTGAAATGCTTCTTCTACATAATGAAAGTATCTAGTGATAAGTTCATATTGAACCATAAATCTCAAAACATTTACATACCTTTCTACTCTTAGATATTGAGGTTCATCCAATCCAAAATGAATTCTTGGTCTATAGAATTATTCATGTGTTCTCTGACATTCATGTCCTTCTGCCTTAAATTATGGACTTGCCTAAACAAATTCTATTCATAATAACTTTTCCTTTATCTTTCTTACCATCTTATTCTAAGTTTCAATATTCTCCTTACACCTTCCCACTCTATCTTTATGAACATGATCCCACCATAATTGAAGGAATAATTCATATCTGTGATAATTATATGGAGACATTATAATATGTGAAAATTAATATAATGCACAAAGGTTTACATATGAATTGAATATGACGACAAAGATAGAAGTTAGGAATGATGATCTCATGAAGATCACTTGAGATATTTATGGAGATACTCATGGATGATATTGTGGAGATAGTTATGGAGATGGTTGAACAAACACTCCTATTATGACATGGTTGTTATGGTCACCTATTCTTATATAAGGGACCTCATTGTACTCTATTGTATCATGAGCAAATTATAGATCAATACAATGTAAGGTTTCAAGATATTTGTGTTCTTGTAGGTTAATTTATGTGTGTATGTTTGTGTTTGAGCTTCCCAATTTTCCAAAAATAATGCAACATGTCCTCTTAATTATGAATTAGAAAAAATTATTCTATATGAATCCTCTAGTTTCTCAAAATCAAATTACCTTTCTACGTTACCAATCCAATCAATCAATACATAAAGCTTTAAACTGCCATCAAAATGAGTTACCTCTAATCTAGCATTATCTATGTCTTTCAAGAATTTGATTAATTACAATTCAAGGTCATTCTCCTTGTTATTGTTCTCTTCTATAATCTTTGGTTCAACTTCCAACTCTTCATCTTATTCTCCAAAATTTCTAGTATCTCCAAGATTACTAGCAAGTTTGGATTCTAACTCTTCAATACTTCTTCTCATTTCTTCCATTTCTATATTTCTTGGATTTCTCTCATTTCTCATCTCTTCCATATTTAATATGTCTTCAAGATTTCTCTTCTTTTTCCTCCTTAATAGCATATTTATTCCTATTATCTTTGTAATTCTCACCCCAATTACCATGCACATACCAACAAATTCTTGGTATTGTCTTCAACAAGGGATACTCTCCTAGCAATTTATAATTGCTCAGACAACCACTACCATTTGAAACAAGGCAGAAATATTTCTCCTGGAAATAATAAATCTCACTTTCTTCCTTCCCAATAATCTAACATGTTGGTATCTTCTCTTTCTTTCCCATGGCTATAGATTTAGGTCTAATACCACTTGATGTAGTTCTTAGGAAGCCTACAATCAAAGTCACAAAAAAAATAATACAACAACAATAAATCTACAAATGCATTACATATAAATAACATTCCCCACACATAGTCTATTACCAAATTAAAATCACATTATCATTTTCAGCCAATACGTTCAACAACATCATCTGCAATTTTATTGAGTCAATGACCAATGCTCTCGGATATTTTTGCATTCACGGAGCTAATGCATATATCTTTGGAACCCATGACAAAAAACACTACACATACCCAAATCAAAGGAGAGCCAAAGGCCCCTATTACATCAATCTCCCAAATATTTAAGCTATGAAGCTATTAGTATTCAACTCCCAAGTTTTTTAATTTATTAGTTAAACTCAAACATTTATTCAATTGATACATGGTTAATAATCACCTCTTTAACTTCCAAATACAACCCAATATTCGTGGTTTGAATATTCAAAGTCAACTCGAAAAAATAAACCTGTGAATGAATTATGATTTTTGTTGTCATGCTCTATGTTTGACTTAGGCACGCCTTTAAAATCCATATGTTTTTTATGAAATTTGGTAGGAAGGTATAATAGAATGTTCTCTACAATTTATAAAAATTTCAAATTCTAAATCTATTTCTATAGAAATTTGCAAATTCTTGCATGCCTCAAGACATTTGAACAATACTTAAAATCAATATTTGGTGGGAAGATAGAGGAAGGTGTCCTCTATAACATATTCAAAATTTAGACCTTAAATCTAGGATATGAGAGTGTGCTATTCAAGATATCAGACCCTTGTTGTTTTTAAAATCATG
>JZKD02S2265298.1:11329-21380 GCA_000966675.3 Picea glauca
TAATTTCTCTGGCTCGTTGTGGAAAAGTTCTTCATCTTTATCTTCCTCTGCTCTAGTGGGTTTTGAATGTTCTTCGTCTGTCAGATCTGCCTCCTCTCCACTGTAGAAACCCTCATATCCATAGTTTTTCTTGAATAGGTTCTCAAGGTGAACCCCTTGAAATAATTTCCCACTGTGCGTATGTCTGGCTTCTGTGCCACTGTTGTTGTCCGAATTCTTGAACATTAGCCTTTTCAGATCCAACCAATCTACTGTATCTTCAAGAAGTTCATTTCATGCAACATAATCTTGATTCTTTTCTTGAGAAATTGTAAAAATTTTCCTCTGGGTCCTTTGAAGAAGTATCTCTCGGCCTAGATATATGATTCTGTTCTGTCAACAACAAATTTGGTGATATACCCTCCAATGGTACTATCGAACCAATGATCTACAACCCTTGATACAAAGTTGTCGACTCTCTTAACCTTCTTAATCAACTCCAATGTCCAGACCACATGAGGTCTAGATCTTTATGGATTCCTCCAAATAATATCTCATGAATATTGGTGAAGATGTGTCTCTACAAACAACCTTCAGTACTTAGCTTATGGTTCTTGTTTTGGGCTTCAACGAAGTCCCTCTCTTGATCCTCTATCCACTTTTGAATCTTTGTCTTCGATGGGAACCACCATGACATTCCCTTACACATATTCTTGTCCTGGTAATGGAACCATTTGTTGGCACAGGGGCAGAGCCAAGGTTCACTCCAAGAGCGCACCAACAAGCCCTAGCTACTGGCCCTTTCGGTAGCACCTGCGAAGCAGATGCAATATCACCCGAAGAAGCTTAAGAGAGGGGTTGTAGGATAGGGATGTCTACAACCAGGGGAATTTCAAGTGGATCTATCACAACAACAATACAACATTCATATATCACTTATCAGCAAGGTCTATCCTGCACAACTATAGATCTGATCTAACATAGGACTGCAAATAAAAATATAACAATGACAGAGATCTAAGCATCAATCACACATATGACACAAAATATACGTGGTTCACCCTCTCTCTAGGGATACATCCATAGAACTGTGCTTATGATTTATTAAGGAAAAGCATACAGTTATTATCTGTGCTCTCGTCTAGCAGGACTTGACCTTCGCACATAGCTGAAGATCTCACAATCCAATCTTCTCGCTTCACAACATATCTATAACAACAATATCATACCAATACTCAATGACCAACCACAACCCCACCTAGGTCCTCTTGACCTTTATTTATACATTACAATCCATCGCTGACAACCTTAGGTCAAAACCTAGGTGCTAAAATCCTAGATACCAAAACTCTAGGTCAACTTGACCCTCTTTTTTCGGACTTCTCCAGCTTGTCTTTCCTTCTTCATCGCACGGTGCTCCAAAGAATCCAATGATGTCTTTCTCTGATTTCTGATTTGTCCATGATCCTTATTTCTTGTTGATATTTCATCCTTGATCTCCTCATCCAATGGATTTCTTTTCCACACTTCGCTCCATCTTTCTTGCTCTTTTGCTCACTTCGACTCAGTGATAGTTAATGTGTCTCCCGCGAAGCTCACTTTTTACCTTTCCTTCCTTGTTCTTCACTTCTTTTCATAACCAAGGGCCAACAAAGTTTTATTGGAAACTTGAATGACATGAACCCTGGGTCAATAAGAAGCTCATAGTAGAATAGAGGAGAGTAACCAACAAATGGTTTCATTGCCATTGGTAGGAACATAGGCGGATCGAGTAACTGAGATAGGTTGAGTGAGGAATGAGAAAATAAAAGAAGAGAGCAATGAGCCATTAGAAGGGAATGTTGAGACCGTGGAACCCTATGAAAGAAGAAATCGAAAGCTGGTTGAGAACCAAAGAGCTAGAGTTTGCACAAAAAGACAATAGAAACCTTAGAATAACACCCTGTATATATATGGACAAATACATGTTTACGGATTTGCACGAAGTCTTTTTCTGTGAATTTTCACATCTATTGCAGTAGTGGAAACTAATATCGAAGGATAACCACACGAAGAATTGGATTCAACAATTAGACTGGACCCTAGTACAGATTGAGTAGTCACAACAAGTGAACAACAAATTCACTTGCACAGTAAACTTTTGGCTTGGCAGTATTGTGGCAGGCTTCATAACAGAGTTTGCAGTTGACACAATGAAGTCATACAATGCNAGGACTGCAAATAACAATATAACAATGGCAGATATCTAAGCATCAATCACACATATGACACAAAATATATGTGGTTCACCCTCTCTCTAGGGATACATCCATAGAACCGTGGTTATGATTTATTAAGGAAAAGCATACATTTATTATCTGTGCTCTCGGCTAGCAGGACTTGACCTTCGCACATAGCTGAAGATCTCACAATCCAATATTCTCGCTTCACAACATATCTATAACAACAATATCATACCAATACTCAATGACCAACCAAAACCCTAGTTAGGTCCTCTTGACCTTTATTTATACATTACAATCCCTCGCTGACAACCTTAGGTCAAAACCTAGGTGCCAAAATCCTAGATACCAAAACTCTAGGTCAACTTGACCCTCTTTTTTTGGACTTCTCCAGCTTGTCTTTCCTTCTTCATCACACGGTGCTCCAAAGAATCCAATGATTTCTTGCTCTGCTTTCTGATTTGTCCACGATCCTTATTTCTTGTTGATCTTCAATCCCTGATCTCCTCATCCAATGGATTTCTTTTCCACACTTTGCTCCATCTTTCTTGCTCTTTTGCTCACTTCGACTCAGTGATAGTTAATGTGTCTCCCGCGAAGCTCACTTTTTACCTTTCCTTCCTTGTTCTTCACTTCTTTCCATAACCAAGGGCCAACAAAGTTTTATTGGAAACTTGAATGACATGAACCCTGGGTCAATAAGAAGCTCATAGTAGAATAGAGGAGAGTAACCAACAAATGGTTTCATTGCCATTGGTAGGAACATAGGCGGATCGAGTAACTGAGATAGGTTGAGTGAGGAATGAGAAAATAAAAGAAGAGAGCAATGAGCCATTAGAAGGGAATGTTGAGACCGTGGAACCCTATGAAAGAAGAAATCGAAAGCTGGTTGAGAACCAAAGAGCTAGAGTTTGCACAAAAAGACAATAGAAACCTTAGAATAACACCCTGTAAATATATGGACAAATGCATGTTTACGGATTTGCACGAAGTCTTTTTTTGTGAATTTTCACATCTATTGCAGTAGTGGAAACTAATATCAAAGGATAACCACAAGAAGAATTGGATTCAATAATTAGACTGGACCCTAGTACAGATTGAGTAGTCACAACAAGTGAACAACAAATTCACTTGCAAAGTAAACTTTTGGCTTGGCAGTATTGTGGCAGGCTTCATAACAGAGTTTGTAGTTGACACAATGAAGTCATACAATGCAGCAGAGCAGTAATTTCTACGCAGACCTCGAGGAAGGTACATTCAATCATTGTATACTTCTATTAAGATACTGCTATATAAACAAGGTGTAATGACAATGGAATCAGATAGCTAAACTTCCCTGCATGCATGGGGGAGGGGGGGAAGCATTGACAGAGAGAGGAGGAATGGAAGGAGGTAAGGATAAGGGAAAGAAAGAGGGGGAACCTTTGAACCTGATCATGATGGACAATGAATAGATCAAGTGGATCTTGGCATCAATGGGAAGGATGCATAATGGAGTACCCTACCAATACAGGGTAAATACCAAGAAGAGATTCGTAGCTGTGAGGGAAGGCTTGGCGAGTGATGAGGAAGAGGTAGAGGATCTCTAGGTTGTGGAGTAGATTGAGGAAATCCTGTGCACAAAATATGAAAGGAAGATGAGAGGTCCAAGAGTGGGAGGAGAAGGCATCCATCCTATCCATATTAATGTCAGTGTGGAACCCATAAACCCATGTGCGACTAATACACCAAAGAGAACACCATCGTTTAGACAACTGAAGTTCAGAGGAATTCCGAAAGCAGGAAGTACATATACACAAGGAGAAACAACTGGAGGAGCCAGTCCAGACAGTAGTAGTCAAGTATCTACACCACATAGAGGAGGTAGTAGTTTAATATTTAGAATGGCAGGACACAATCCCACCATCAGGTTACCAGAATTTCGAGGAGAAACAACAGAAGACCCTGAAAAGAACTTGTTCATTTGTGAAAATATATGGGAAGAAAAACAGATAACTGGTGAAGATACCAAACTTGCGTAGCTATCTATTACGCTAAGAGACCATGCACTAGACTAGTACATGAGTCTAGACACAAACAGTGCCCCGGGGTTGACAAGGACATTGGATGACATTAAGAAGTTATTAATAAATGAGTTCCAGAGGCCGAGCTCAGAGGATCAATACATGAATGAGATGCTCAAAATAAGATAGAAACCAAGAGAGTCTATATGGGATATCAATCAGAGATTCAAGCAAATGAAGGGAAAATTAAAATACCTCATGACTAATATGCAGTATCGGCACCTATTTGTCAACTCACTACTCCCGAATTTAAAATACCCTTTACGACAACATAAATTTCAGTCATAGTTAGAGGCTTTGCAGGCAGCCTTGCAACTAGAAGAGAACCAGTACCAGCAGACAGACTCAATGATCGAGGAATTGAAGGAGGATTTGAAGAATCTAACATTTCATTTGAAGCATAATAAGAACAAGGAAAAACGAGAAGCCGTTTGGTGTACCACATGCACGATGGAAGGACACCACAAGAATGAATGCCCAATGTTCACGCAGTATATGGAAGGAGGTATGCCAAATACATTACCATCAGAAGACTATGGTGCAAAATATACAAAATATCGAGTCACGACCCTTATCACTGCACGATGATGTAGAAATACTAGACAGTCCCAAAGAGTTCATATTGCACCTTTTGTAAGTCAGTGGGCCACAACGATAAGGATTGCATGACTATGGAGCTGATGCAAGAAAGGACATTAGATGCATATAAAGTACAGGCCGAGATGATGACTAGGCATGCAACGCCACAATTCAATCCAGTCCCAACTCCATACAACACTATGCAGCATCAATATAATACTGCACAACAACCATACAATAACACATAGCCGCAATACAACCTGACACAACCTCAGTACAATACCTCATAGTATAAAGAGGTGCCATAGTATAACGCACCAAGAGGTGATTGAGCATGATACAAAGGAGGAGGATGAGCCAGAGGAGGTTTCAGATGAGGTAGAGGACTCGTCACATGTCACAATTGTCAACAACCAGGACATTATGCATGGGATGTCCACTACCACCAACAAATTGTATGTATTGTCACACATCAGACCATGATACAAAGGAATGTCTGACCTTACTAGTAAAGATTGAAGAAAAGAGGAATCAAAACAACCAGAATGTTCAGTGGATCTCAACCGAAGCAAGGGATGAAGGACGAAACATCAACATAGTCACTCATGGAGGAGCTAAAACAGACACTGATGCAGTTCGACAGGAACCAAAACAAAATTAGTGGGTGAAGAATAACATCGAACCAAAAAATAAGTTCGACGTGTAGAAGGAGAAGGAGATATTCAAGCAATCCAGACAAGAATTTCAGACGAAGGACATGCCATCGACTTCAATTTCACAAGAAGATAAGGAAGCACTAGAATATGAGATGCCTCCATCAATGGATCATACCAACGGGATGCAACCCGTGTCAAAAGTAAGTACAATCAAAGGATTTTTGAAATCATGTGTAAAGGTATTAAGTGATCCTTCATCTATGAAAATATTGCAAAATATACTAGAAAAATGTAGCAATGAGATGGAACAAAATCTAGAACCAAAAATAGTTAATCACCTACACACAAGAAGAAGAACAAGTAGGGAATTTAGACTAAATGATAACATTGGGGATTTCAATATGGGAGACATAATACTAGATCTAGGAATGGAAGTGAATCTATTACTAAAGAAGACATGGGAATGCATGGGAGAGCCAACATTAGGATACTCACTTGTTCAATTGAAACTATCAAACCAACATAGAGTCCTACCAATCGGTAGACTGAAATGAGTGATAGTAGATCTTGATGGAGTATGCACTAAAGCAGACTTTAAAGTCATTGAAATAGTGGATGGCACAACATCATATCCAACATTGCTTGGTCTGGATTGGGTGTTTGACAACCAGTCCATAATCAATTTAAAAACCAGAAAAATTAAATTTGAGTATGGAGAATATAGGGTCATCGCACCATTAGACCCATCAAAAGGGTAGAGGTTTGTAGAACCTACTTGCCTAGACTTAGAGGAAATCGGTCAGTTGTACAGAACAATTGCACACGATGAGGATTACATAAACCCAACTACAGATGGGGTACTCAGTTCGCAGAGCATTAATTCATGTGCAACAGACTCAGACATCAATTTAGAGAACTGGCAGCAGAGGCTACGCGAAGTATCCACACGAAGATGTGCAAGAATAGACTGTGCAATAAGATGGGTAGGCACAAAAATCAGGGAACCACCCAGTTTCCATGAACTAAACGATTTGGAAAAATTCTTAACAAATACGAAGATGCAGTGTTAGAGAACCAGAGACTGCTAGCACTCAAATTAGCACTTAAATCCACACCCGCAAGATGGTGGGGTGCACACAAGAAGACAATCACAGATTGGTACCAATGTATGAAATTAGTGTGCATAAGGTTCAGTGTAGAACAAAAAAACAACAAACACCAGAAGTATGAAGGACAAGGGACACTAGCAGAACACTTGGAGAAGTGCAAAACATTGTGGAAAATGACACCCCTAGAGGAATGGCCTCATTAATTCATACACACTCTAGAGGGCATACCAGTGAATTGGTATATAGACCAAGAATTGCATAAGGGAACTGCGACCTGGATGACATTGCAACATAATTTTTCAATCACTATCTCATTTGAACATGAGAAACCCAACATAGGTGCAACCCTTAAATGGATCAGAGGAGTAATATTCATCAAAGAACTAGAAGTACAATTGATCACAGAAGAACAACAACGGAACAAATAGACAGTCAAGGACCTGTTGGCATGTTACCATGTACAGGAGGAAGCACCGAATGAAGATGATCCGCGCGATATTCAGATCGAAGAAGTAGAAGGTGAGAGAGACATGAAAGGCCCACCCATAGAATCCAAATTCATTTCCGCATCAATCAAGGTAAATAAATTTAACATCGGGACAGTTGAGCAACCCAAAATGGCCAACATTGGGGACTACTGGGATGAGCAAATAGTAGAAAGTATCACAGAGTTGTTGCGAGAATAAAATCACCTATTTCCCACAACATTTACAGAGATGAAGGGTATAGCCAGAGAACTAGGAGAAATGAAGATACCACTCAGACCTGACGCGAGACTTATTAGACAATGACCCTACAAATTGAACCTAATATACAAACAGAAAGTCAAAGATGAGATTGACAGGATGCTCGAAGCCATCATCATATAACTAGTTGAGGAGTCAGAATGGATAAGCCCAATGGTAGTACAGGACAAGAAACAAGGAGGGATTAGGATATGCGTCGACTTGAGGAAGTTGAACGATGCATGCCTACACGACCCATTCCCTACACTGTTCACAAATGAAGTGTTAGAGAATGTGGGAGGACATGAAGCTTACTCATTCACTGATGGATTCTTAGGCTATCATCAGATTAAAATAGCACAGGAGGACAGATACAAGACCACATTTGCGATAGAATGGGGATCTTATCAATACAAAGTCATGCCATTTGGACTAAAGAATTCACCAACAATATTCTCCAGAGTAGTCATCGCAACATTTAAATAATTCACCCACTAGTTTCTTGAAGTATACCTGGATGATTGGACAGTCTATGGTTTATTGAAAAATCATGTGGAAGTTTTACGATTGATGTTGGAAAGATGTAGAAAGTGTCAGATATAATTGAATATAAAGAAATTCATATTTTGAACACCGTTTGGGATACTATTAGGTCATATAGTATGCAAACAAGGTTTATTAGTAGTTTCGGCAAAGATCGCAGTCATTGTTAACTTGCCAACACGAAAAAAAGGCTGTCAACTAAGAGCGACCTTAGGACACACATGATACTACAGGAAATTGATCAAAGGTATGTGTAGATCACTACACCGATGGAAATGATGTTAAGGAAGGATACGAAGTTTCAGTGGAACGACTAGTGTCAACACGGTCTGAATACCTTGAAGGAAAATATGGTTACCGAGTCGATATTAGTATTTCCAGACTGGGAGAAGAAATTCCACGTGCATGTAGATGCATCAATGATAACACTTGGAGCTATCTTGACGTAGCTAGGAGTGAGAGACTTGGATCACCCAATAGAATTTGCAAGAAGAAAGATATCAGACTCAGAAAAAAACTATAACACAATAGAAAGAGAAGGGCTAGCCATGGTCTATGCATTGCAGAAGTTCAGGCATAACTTATTTTGAAAACACTTTAAGATGTTCATAGATCACTCAGCCCTGAAATAACTAGTCAACAAGCTAGTGTTGGGGGTGAGAATCTGTCACTGGTTTCTACTCTTCTACGAATTTGACTTTGAAGTAATAGTTAAACCAAGAAAATTGAATGCAGGACCTGACCACCTATCAAGGGTCATGAATGGAGAAGAACCTACAAACTTAGAAGAAAATTTTCTGGATGCACAACTATTCTCAATACAGATTGATGATGAATACTTCACATACATCATTTAGTACTTGAGTAGAGGTACTGCGCTGCAATAATATAGCACCGCGCAGAAGAAAAACCTAGTAGTCTGTGCGACCGACTATCAACTGATTGCAAGACATTTATATAAGATGGCTGCAGATAACATCTTGTGAAGATACGTGTTAGAAAATGAAAGACCAAGAGTCTTAGAAGAATCCCATGAAGGAATAACAAGAGGGAATTCTGCAGGTAAAGATACCATGCAGAAGGCATTACATGTAGGACTATGGTGGCCAATGATTCACAGAGACTCGAAGGAGTACTATCAAGGATGCGATGTCTATAAAAGGGTAGGAAAACCCAACAGAAGGGACGAGATGCCATTACAACCACAAGTAATTACAGGAATTTGGCAAGTTGGAAATAGACTTTGTGGGACCAATTAACTCACCCACAAAAATAACAGGGGCCCGATACATTATCACTGCAATGATATACTTAACAAGATGGGCGAAAGCTGCACCAGTAAAAGATTGTAGCACAAAAACAACAACACACTGTTTGTTTGAACATGTAATCACCAGATTTGGTGCCCAAGATTTTTCATGAGCGACCAAGGCATACACTTTATAAACAACACCATCCGTGCGATGACTGAAGAGTTTGAATTCCATCATCAGAAGAGCACACCATATCATCCATAGGCAAATGGCATAGTGGAAGCGTTCAACAAAATTCTAGAGAACGTGATGACAAAGATATGTAACGTCAACAAATGCAAATGGGACCTCAAAGTACCATCAATATTATGAGCATACAGGACTAAATGAAAAAATTTGATAGGGCACACACCATTTAAACTGGTTTATGGCCAAGAAGCAGTGGTGCCATTATAATTCTTAGTACCAAGCTTGCGTATAGCAACCATCACACAAATGATCGAACAAGGCACAATACAAAAGAGACTGAATCAGTTATTGACCATGGAGGAAGACCAAATCTTAGCAGGATTCCAGCAACAAGTTCAGAAGGCCAGAGACAAGGCTTGGCACGATAGACACATCAAGAAGAAAATGTTCAAGGAATGAGATCTAGTATTGATGTATGAAAACAAATCATTTCAACACTCGAGAAAGCTTAGAATGCATTGGTTAGGACCGTATGAGGTAAAATATGTCACAGATGGAGGAGATGTACAGTTAAGAGATTTAGCAGGCACAGAACTCAGAGGAATGATTGATGGGAGCCGACTGAACCTGTATAAGGACAATCAACCATTCACCGCGCAGTAAAAATAAAAATAAAAATAAAAATATCTATCTATCTATCTATCTATCTATCTATCTATCTATCTATCTATCT
>JZKD02S2265309.1:16182-28433 GCA_000966675.3 Picea glauca
TTTACTTATCTTCTCTTTAGCCATTATTTTCAGTTAATTTTATGTTATAAATAAGAGAATCGACCGATTAGTTAATGTTCGATGGTTGTTGCAAGAAACTCTCATTTATGGTTTTGTTAAGAATTATTTTGGAGCTGCCTTTAATTGAGAATTCCTTTTGGACTAGAGACAAGTTTATGTTTTCATCAAATGCATGTCTGATTGGAAGTAGAGAAGAACTATTTCCTATTCAGTCTCATGAATGGATGCAATAATAGGTAAGATATTTTAAATCTATTGATAAGTTATCTGATGCAATGTTTTAGAGTTCTTTCTTTAATGATGAAAAATGAATCTTTGTCTTATTATGTGATTGATGATTATAGTTGAGCCGATTATTTTGCTTACCATTGTCTATCACATGCATGTTTTCTTATGATAACTCGTATCTCAATCAGTAATTGGAATATTCACATCATTAATGTATTAGTACTAGGCATGTGGTATACGATCATTGTATGCATGCTAGGGTGTAAGGGTTATCCCAAACCCAACCTCTTCTCTAGTAGTTTAAATTTGTTCCCATTTGTTTCCTAGTTGGTTTATACCGAATTTCCATCTTATACCAGTCACACCAAAAAGAAAATACAAAAAAAGAGAACTTCTGAACTGAAGGAGAGTCCTTCACAAGAAAATATAAAGCCCACTGATTAATTGTCCGGATCGCAAGATTTGGAGAACCATTCCACTATTAAACGCTGCAGAGTATAATTGGGCCTCAGTGGCAAGTTTGGTTCCTGTTATTGAACTAAAGGGATTTAGGACCCATCAACAGAACCATAGGTTGAAATAATGACAAAATATCAATAACAAAACATACAGACATTCAAAGAACTACTTTTATGCTATCATGTTGAATAGGAAGCACCAGATGAAGATGATCTGCGAAACATTCAGATTGCATATATTGAGGGATAAAGAGAGGTGGAAGGTCCATCTCTGGAGTCAAAATTATTTGTTACACCAATCAAAGTTAAGAAAGTTAACATTAGGATGACACACAATCCTAAGATGGAAAGTATTAGAGACTATTGGGATGAATAAACAATAGAAATAATAAAGGAGTTACTGTGCGAGTACAGTGACCTATTCCCAATGAAATTTACAGATATTAAAGTCATAGCAGGGGAGATAGGAGAGATGAAGATACCTCTTAGACCTGGGGCAAGGCCTATCAGGAAGAGACCTTACATATTGAATCTAGTATATAAGCAGAAAGTGAAAGTAGAAATTGATAGAATGTTGGAAGCTGGTATCATAGAACCAATAGACAAATCTAAGTGGATAAGTATTATGGTAGTCCAAGAAAATAAACAATGGGGGATAAGGATTTGTGTGGATATGAGAAAACTTAATGATTCTTTCTTACATGACCCTTTTCCTACCTCTTTTACAGATGACGTCTTAGAGAATGTGGGAGGTCGAGAAGCATATTCATTTACATATGGATTCGAAGGTTACTATTAGATCAAAATAGCTCCAAAGGATAGGTATAAGACTACTTTTTCTATAGAATGGGTATCCTACCAATATACAAACATGCCATTTGGGTTGAAGAATTCACCAACCATATTTTCAAGAGTAGTCATAACTGCTTTTAAGGAATTATACATCAATTTATAGAATTATATCTGGATGACTGGAATGTATATAGTCTATTAAAAGATCACGTAGAAGTGTTAAGACTCATGTTGGAAAGATGCAGGAAATATTAGATCTCATTGAACATCAAGAAATGCATTTTTGGTACACCTTTTGGAATATTGTTGGGACATATAGTGTGTAAACACGTTTTACTAGTGGATCCTGCTAAAATTTTAGTCATTGTAAATTTACCACCACCAAAGTTAGTGTGCCAAGTAAGATAAAAACTGGGACATACGGGCTTTATATGAAATTTATAAAGGGGTGTGAGAAATTTACTGAACCAATGGAAAAAATGTTAAAGAAGGAAACTAGATTTAAGTGAAATGAGGACTTCCAAAATGGATTGGACACTTTAAAACAAAATATGGTCACAACACCTATCTTAGTATTCCAAGACTGAGAAAAGATATTCCATGTGCATGTATATGCATCATCCATAACACTTGGAGAAATTCTAGTGCATCTAGGAGCAGGGCACTTAGACCATCCTATAGCCTTTGCAAGGATACATTTGTCAGAATTAGAGAAAAATTATAACACCACAGAAAGAGAAGGCCTAGCCATGGTATATGCACTTCAAGAATTTAGGCACTATTTACTGGGTAAACACTTTAAAATGTTCACAAACTATTCTGACCTAAAAAATCTAGTCAACAAGCCAGTGTTGGGGGCAAGGATCTGCAGATGGCTATTGTTATTACAAGAATTTGATTTTGAAGTGATATTCAAACCAAGGAAGTTGAATGGAGGACCTGATCACTTGTCAAGGGTAACTAATAAAGAAGAACCTATTAACTTGGAAGACAACTTCCCTGGTGCATGATTATTTTCAGTACAGGTAGATGATGAATATTTCGTTGATGTTATTGAATACTTAAGTACAGGGTTTTCACCATAAGATTTTAGCACTATGCAAAAGAAAAATCTGGTAGTCATAGTTGCAGACTATCAACTTATTGTAGGACATTTATACAATATGGGCACATACAAAATTTTGAGAAGGTGTGTATTAGAACATTAAAGGTCCATCATTTTTGCAGAAGCTCATGAAGGTCTAGATGGAGGACACTATGCAGGAAAAGATATCATATAGAAGGTATTGCACACAAGACTATGATGGAAAAAAATCCATAAAGATGCCAAGGAATATTTCCAAAAATGTAATGTCTGTCAGAGGGTTGGAAAACCTAACATAAGAGATGAGATGCCTTGAAGACCACAAGTGACTCTGCAAGTATTTGAAAAATGGGAAATAGACTTTCTTGGAAGAATTAATCCACTAGAAAAAAGGTCAGGAGCTATACATATCATTGTTGTGAATGAATTCTTAACAAGATGGGAAGAAGAAGCACAAATGAAAGACTGTAGCACAGAGAAAACAACACACTTCTTGTTTGAGAAAGTGATCACCGGATTTGGATGCCCAAGGATTTTGATGAGTGAAGAAGGAACTCATTTGATCAACAATACCATCAAGGATATTACTGAGGAGTTTGAAGTCTATCACCAGAGGATTACACCATACCATCCTCAGGAAAATGGAATGGTAGAATCTTTCAATAAGATATTGGAAAATGCTTTGACAAATATATGGAATGCCAACAACAATGATTAGGAATTGAAGATACAAACAATACTATGGGCATATAGGACCACATGTAATAAGTTGACAGGACAGACACCATTCAGATTTTTGTATGAGTAGGAAGTGGTAGTACCGTTAGAATGTTTGGTATCCAGTCTACACATAGCAACAATTACCAACATGAAATAAAGGGGCGCAATACAGGAAATTTTAGACCAACTAATGGAAATAGAAGAGGACAATATTCTAGCACGATTTCACTAGGAAGTAAAGAAAGAAAGAGACAAAGTCTGGCATGACAGACATATTAAGAGGAAGAGTTTCAAGGAAGGAGACCTAGTTTTTTCTCTATGACAACAAATTTTTCCAATATCTTGGTAAATTGAGAATGAATTGGCTAGGGACATATGAAGTAAATATTGTCACAGATGTTGGATCTATACAGCTAAAAGATTTGGGAGGAACAAAACTGAAAGTAATGATCAATGGTAGTCGATTGAAACTGTACAAGGACAATTGACCTACTAACCCTTAAAAGTCACAACACAGTGAGAAAGGCATGTATATAGTGTACTATAGCATAAATTAGGACATAAAAATGATAAAAAGAAATAAAAAGGAGAAAAAAAATACAAAAGAAATTAAAAAATAGAAAACAGAAGAAAAATACAAAAAAACGCAGAAGTTGACTGAACAATAAGAAAGTGCGAAAAAAATCGTGCATCGTAATTACCGGCACACATCGGAAGACAAGCACCAGGAAAAATTACACGATGCGCAAATGCACACAAAAAGTGAAAAATCGAGATGATCGGGTCTATGAAAGGCAGAAAGCATGAATTTATTCAACATTTATTGATTTTTTAGCCCAGATAAAAATACAAAGAGCATGCCCTAGATAAAATTTTATAGAGAAGCAAACGACTGTGCGACTTAGAGAGACGATGACCCCAGTAAATTTTGATGCTCCACACCAGTATGTACGGGTTACTTGGCAAGGTCATAGGAGCAAGGAAAGAAGAGGCAACCTGAAAATGTGGTCGAGCTTGAATATGTCACCACCTCAAACACATAGTCAATCAACCCAACACAGGTTGAAGAGGAAACATAAAGAACACAACAAGGGGAAATAGGGAAGAGCTCCAGGGATCATAATGGTATTTCAAACCCTAACCCTTAGATTCTTGTGAATCGTAATGAAACAATGGAACCACGATAGACCCATGAAGGCAAGGAAGTGTTGGTTGTGGATATCACCGACCAACCAAAGTCCGAAAGGTAAGAAGAGGACGCATACCCAGAATAGGTAATCCCATCTACTATGGGACAAAAAAGAAAGGTGTAGGACACCATGGATATTACAGCCTCTTATCTCACAGATGTAGTGATTATTGTGGATGACATGCTGGGAAAGGAACCAACACTTAGGTACGCAGACCATGATGTGTGTGATGCAGCCAAATGCCTAGATTTGGTTGGGGAGACTTATTTAATAAAAAAAGAGGAAATTGAACCCCTCGGTAAATCAATAATGGAGTCCGCACAGTGGATAACCAAGTTGTATAACTATGGAATTATGAACCTATTGGATATACCACATTTTGGGCACGGTAAGAATGTCGGGCTCTAAAACAAACAACTAGTCACCCGTGTACATGGAGGCATCCTGTGGACAGATAGGCTAGTACATATAGATCTGGCACTAATTTCCAAGATCATGAGACTACCGACAATCGACGCATAGCAAGAAGAATACCTAGATAACAAGGCAAGTGAGAAGGAAATAACAGATTTGGTCAAAGATAAGTTTGGCACCAGTCGGTGTAATAGAGGCATCATACTCAAGGATATCAAAAATAATGTGACAAGGTTTACCAACAAGCTCATGGCTTGCAAACTATTGAGGAAATTCCATAAAGAAGAAGAGCTAGCAAGATTTATTGTAGTAGTCGTGCACTGCATGAAAGGAGTAATGTTCAGTTGGGAGCCATGCCCGATGAACTAGTTTTTGATAGACTATAGAGACACACAGGACAATGGAACTGAGTTCCATTACTCCTGGTTGGTCATTCTGGTAGTATTGGTAGGATAGAAGGAGCCAAAATTCTCATTGTTCTTAGATAGGATGGGGAAATGTTATGTGGCTAGATATGAGTCCCTCCGACAGGCCGAGGATAACAAGATGCAACAATAAAACAACACAGTTTTTTTAATGTTGCTAGAAGAGATACAACAACACACAATTAATGTATGGCACATACCTATGGAGGTGATCCCAGAGATCGAAGGGATAGCCAAATTCAAGGAATCCCATTACTACATGTGGATCCAAGATGCAAGGGATCCAAAGAAGGTATGGCTAGAAATGAAATATTGTGTGACCAAAGAAGAAGTGAATTGGATAGTTAAAGACTGGCCTACACAGTGCCATCTTCTAGTATAGAAACTAGTAACAAGGCCATTCATGGTGCAATCCTCCAAGCATAAGAACAAGGTTGAAGCAGGATCTTTAGCAAGAACAAATAACCCGAAATATAATAGTATAACGGTTGCATCGTGGAATCATTGAACCAGAAGCAACACAGTACCAAAATGTCCATGAAAAACAACAACAGGGACAACCATCCAACCGAAAACCAGAAAGGGGGATACTCCACAGGCTAGAGAAGAGAGTGTCCAGGGTACAATAAGTAGGATGTATCCCTCACAAAACATAAGGAAACTAGGAAGGAAAAAGAGGTGAACAAGAAAAGGAAGTATGACATAGAAGACTTAGTGATCACCCTAATGTTGGGCACTTTAATTGTCTAATTGAATGGAAAATCAAAGTGTTCAATATAAATTGTCAACCCAGGGAAGTCTTTTATTTCAAGATAATTCTGCATAGTCTATGCTAGATTATGAAAGCATCTCTATTCTAATTGTAGTAGGGAATTTCTTTTTAACAAATCAAACAAAGATTATCGCTAACACAATTGTGATGATACAGCTACAGTGCTACAGACTTAAAATTATAATTGCAATCTAAACTGATGAATCTACAAAAGCCATGAATTGCCTACCTTAATCTAACTTTCTAATTTACTTTTGCAGGAAGAAATTCTATACTATTGCCGAAGGGAAATCTACTTATTGCAAGAGTCTACTTCACACTTCTATTTCTCAAAACAAGTTTTTAACCTAATGCAGAAAAAAGGAAAAGAAATTCTCCATCCATGTTCAACAACTGACTTCTAATTCTCATGAGACATGTCTATGCACATTTACCAAGAAGGAACTAAACTATAACAACAGTTATATTCAGAAATATCTAACAGTTAAAACATTTGCAATGAAAATAACTAAATATAGAATTTGAAACAGAGGGGAATCAGTGAGGAAGGTGGGCCCTTTCCTTCTCACTGAATCCACTCAAAAATATAGGTTACAGTCTGCTAAAGAAATTCAATCCACTTCTTCATTCAATTGCCAAAAAGATGTATGTGTACAATAATAGCTCCTTTCTTTAGTTCAAGGAAAAAGACTAACAACCCTTTACATTACAAAAGCTCTGCTATTTAAAGTCAGAGTCGTTCAATGTTCAAAAAAAGAATAGCCTTGAGAATCCCCGATTCTCAGGTTGTTCGTTAGATATCATTAATACAAAATCTTGAATTCTCCTTCATCAACATTGTGAGCCAGCATTCTAATCAACAGGTGTTGTAGCAGTTGTATCACAATAGGACTGGTGGCATCTGTTGTAACAACTTCCAATATTAACAAGCTTCTGTCGTAGCAGTTGTGTAACAACTTCCAAGATTGATGAGCATCCATTGCAGAAGTCATGTAACAGCTTCCAGGATTGGCGCATAGCTGTGTCAACGACGAGTTTCTCGAAGTAGGCTATTCTAATATTTTGATCATTAGTTAAATCATTTCATGGGTAAAATAAGTGAACATTATCAATCAAACATGCTAAGTAAATGAAAATATAAAAGCAGGATGAATAGTTCGTACCTTGGAAAAAAGGGTCTTGGTGTTCATTATAATAGTCATTTAGCTTAGGAATGAGAAGGTCGAATGATCAAAAGGTGTAGTGAAAAGGGGCATTTCAGGGTCCTAACATACCCCCCAACTGAAGACATTGCATTTCCTCATGAAAAATACATTCAAACCTTACTTTGTAACCGAAGTAGATCAATATCTCCTCCAGTGAAAAATTGTTAAGAGAAATTTCTAAGTGTCGGTAATGAAGAATGTTGTGTCAAAAAGAAAATCTGTTGAGTCAACAATCTGTTTGGGTTTCTTTATGCTTGAGAACAGGATCAGTTTGAGTTGATTGAGTAACAACTCATGAAGAAAACAAAGGTTCTTGTTTGCAAGATTTTGGTATACCAGGAGTTGATTTATGACGATGAGATCTCCTCTGGTTTACTGATTTTTGTGTAGTAGGAAGTCCATGTTCAGTCTTGATTGATACATTTTATGGTTCTGTAGCAACTGGAACTTTGACTACCTCATATCCTACCTCATAGTAAATGTTGCCACACTCAAAACACATTATTTCTTTGTTTCTTCCCAAAAAAGATTTTGTCAGTGCTAGGATGTCCATGGTTATCCCCTCTGGATTCTTTTGTCGGGCAGTTGCCACCTCTTGTTTCAGAGTTTTTAATTCAGCCTTGAGGTTAGCATTCTCTGTTATCAGTGCAACGATCCTAGAATTTTCTATATTCTTGATCTTTTTCTCTATTTGGGAAAACAATTGTGCAAGTGGTACATCCTCATCATGCTATGGAGCTTATTCTTGTGTAACAGTTGTGTCTGTCAGGACTGGTTCTTGTGGATCAGTCTCGACATGGACAGTTTGTTCTTGTGGAACATCTGTGTCTGTCAGGACTGGTTCTTGTGGATCCATCTCGACATTGTCAGTTGGTTCCAATATTACTAGCTCTGGTAGGACAATCTTCTATGGAGCAGTTGGTTTTGGTGTAACAGTTGTATCTGTCAGGATTAGTTCTGGTGTAACAGTTGTATCTATCAGGACTAGTTCTTCTAGATCATTCTCGACATGGACAGTTGATTCTTGTGGAACTGTACCTGCATCAACCATACGGAATATTGGACGAAGAATAGGAACGGTATTCTCCATAACTTGTGTTCCAATTGTAGCTTCGACAGACCTGGTGGACCTGGTTTTTCTCCTAGGTAAAATAGAAATGAAAGTAGTGGTTTTCTTCTTAGTTGCTAGAGGAGGAACAAGGTGTTCTTCCTCAAGCACACAAAGAGGATATTCTAGTATATTGAGGTCTACGATGATTTGGATATCGTCAAAGGACATGGGATGCACAGAATCATCAGGAAGCACCGATGTTTCTACTGCAAATTGAGTACATTCATTTTGAAAGGAGAAGATAGTTTCCTGCAGTTCCGGGTATAAGGTAAAACCTGGTATTCGTACCCCTGTATAATTATCTATCACAGCAGCCAGAGGGTTTTGATTTGATGTTGATCCAATTTGATCAATGGATCTCTGAGGTTTTCCTTTGAATGGGCATTTCCTTTTCTGCGAAGATGCACAGGTAATGCTAGTAGGTGCTTGATCGGTTGTAGCAGCAATAGGAGAATCATGTGTGATTGCAACAACAATAAGAGGGGTTTGTGTGATAGTTGGTGCCACAGTAGAGGGGGTAAGCGGTCTTGATGTTATAGTGGACCATGTTATCCTTGTTCACTTTTTAGGTGATGCCGAGGTAAGAGTAGGGGTTTTCTTGTCAGAGGCAGGGGGTAGGATTTCAATAATTGGTGTATCAGCCAAGTGTTGTGATTGTGGTCGAGCGATTGTCTCTTAATCTGTTTGTTTGTCCATGGCTACAGGCTGTTGTAATGCAAAGTCGTGGAGGCTTGTCTGTCTCGTGCCAGGATGGCTTCGGGTTATACGGTTTCTTTTCTGAGTCATCTTACAAAAAACGATAATAGGGGTTTGGACTGTTGTTGCAACCGAGGGTAGAGGCTCTGGAAGAGGTCCATGGGTTGCATTGTCAAGGACAGGTACAATTCATTATGGATTTACAGACTGTGGTTGGTCTACTACAACAGGTGATGGGTTATTGGAACTAACCATACCTCTGCAAATTAATAGGTCAATGAGTCTGTGATTAGAAACGCAGTTCTTGGGGCTCTTGGATTTTTTTACAAAACGGGCCATGTTATTCAATGATTGTAGGAGAAAATAAGGAATGTTTATCAATTTTTGATGTCACAGATGTGATAATAAGATGAAATCAGAAAAATAAACAACTTGGTATCGGCCTTCACAAGTAATGTACCTTTTTAGAAATTCTACAACTTTCCCCCATGACTCTGGTAAGGAACTGACGTCTACACCTCTGCCTTTGGTCTAAACTCCCTCAGTGCTAATGAGGAACCCCTTCTGTGCATTCGAGAGATGTGTTTTTCTAATAAACCATCGGTCTCCTGTTCTTGGCAACCCTATTATAGCAGCAATGCTTCCTTCTATTACTGGAATCCTTACCGCATTCACCATTGAATACCCTTCAGTAAGATTTTGACTAAACTCCAATACCTCATCCTCACTAAACTCTTTCAACTTCTTAAAATACGATATCCAGTCGGCTTGAAGAAATATTTGGCAGGCCTCTCGGTATAGCAACAAACTGTCTAGAGTTGCGGGTTTATGTCTCACAGCTGATCCTCCCATGATGTTTCTTGAGTGTCACAGGCACATAGGAGGAGAAACTATCACCTAAATCAGAGACGCAATAGGCTCGAATGTGGTTTGCAGAGAAAATACAATGTCTTAGTTAAAAGAAGTGTGGGTGGAAAGGTGGTGGAGGTGTGTATAAAATTTGGAATGAATGGCTAAATTTATGTTTCCCGCCCCCAACTAAGCAGATTGGCTCTAGGTGTAATCGGTTAGTAAATAGGAAATTGTTCTTTTTATATCTTCATTACTTTAACACATAGGATTAATCACGTACCTCAAATATTACCACATGTAATGACCTGTCGGAGTAACCGCACAATCCAACCATTGTCGAAATGGCATGTGATGGCTGGCATGATGAAGGATTATGAGAGAAATGACAGCTTATGCAGAGATGTAGTCCTTACTGTAGTTATCCAACTGGAAATCGCCGAGTGTGAAGTCAGGTCATAATGAAGCAGCACTTTCTGATAGAGAGCATCAATATTGTCTAATCAGTGGTGTTGTTGAATCAAAGATTGGAGGGTTGGAGCCGCAACATAGGAAAAAAGAAAGAGTGAAGTGGCAAGAAAGAACAACAATAATTAGTGTATCAGCAGGTTCTTTTTAAAAAATGTCGAAGGTAGGTGTAATAGCGCTGAGATCGGTCGATTTATCAGAAAAAGGTGGAACAACATTGAAATCAACCAATTTATCGGAAGAAGGTGTAACAGCATTGAAATCGGCCAATTTATCGGAAAAGGTGTAACAACATTGAAATCCACCAATCCATTGGAATAAGGTGTAACAAAATTGAAATTGGCCAAATGTTACCTCACTTCATTTCTAGGAAGTTTTTCAACTTCCATGAACTCATCGTTTCCTTCTATTCATCAATCTACCTGCACACACATAATTGCCTAATACCTTTCAAAGCTTCATTAGCATAGTAAAGAAAATAGAAAAAATTCAACTAAAAAAAGAGAAATGAAAATTTTGCTGAGATTATTTATATACAAAGTCTAAGCAAAAAAAAAAGTCCTAAAGTTTAGAAGGGGAAGGAGCAAGCTCCTTTCCATTTAAGATTTGATAATCTGTATCAGTTGTACAGCTAGTTTTGAATTCTATCTTGGATAGTGGACGATGATATGGACGCAGACGATGACCATTTGCATGTAAGTGTGTATTGGATCCATCAATAGTAATCAACTGGATTGTCCCATTGGGAAAGATGGTGTCTACCTCGTAAGGCCCTAGCCATCGTGTACACAANGTTCTTTTTATATCTTCATTACTTTAACACATAGGATTAATCACGTACCTCAAATATTACCGCATGTAATGACCTATCGGAGTAACCGCACAATCCAACCATTGTCGAAATGGCATGTGATGGCTGGCATGATGAAGGATCATGAGAGAAATGACAACTTATGAAGAGATGTAGTCCTTACTGTATTTATCCAACTGGAAATCGCCGAGTGTGAAGTCAGGTCATAATGAATCAGCACTTTCTGATAGAGAGCATCAATATTGTCTAATCAGTGGTGTTGTTGCATCAAAGATTGGAGGGTTGGAGCCGCAACATAGGCAAAAAGAAAGAGTGAAGTGGCAAGAAAGAACAACAATAATTAGTGTATCAGCATGTTCTTTTTAAAAAATGTCGAAGGTAGGTGTAACAGCGCTGAGATCGGTCGATTTATCAGAAAAAGGTGGAACAACATTGAAATCAACCAATTTATCGGAAGAAGGTGTAACAGCATTGAAATCGGCCAATTTATCGGAAAAGGTGTAACAACATTGAAATCCACCAATCCATTGGAATAAGGTGTAACAAAATTGAAATTGGCCAAATGTTACCTCACTTCATTTCTAGGAAGTTTTTCAACTTCCATGAACTCATCGTTTCCTTCTATTCATCAATCTACCTGCACACACATAATTGCCTAATACCTTTCAAAGCTTCATTAGCATAGTAAAGAAAATAGAAAAAATTCAACTAAAAAAAGAGAAATGAAAATTTTGCTGAGATTATTTATATACAAAGTCTAAGCAAAAAAAAAAGTCCTAAAGTTTAGAAGGGGAAGGAGCAAGCTCCTTTCCATTTAAGATTTGATAATCTGTATCAGTTGTACAGCTAGTTTTGAATTCTATCTTGGATAGTGGACGATGATATGGACGCAGACGATGACCATTTGCATGTAAGTGTGTATTGGATCCATCAATAGTAATCAACTGGATTGTCCCATTGGGAAAGATGGTGTCTACCTCGTAAGGCCCTAGCCATCGTGTACACAA
>JZKD02S2265320.1:13977-35843 GCA_000966675.3 Picea glauca
TGTTATGTGTTTTAAGTTATATTGCATGTGCTAACATTGAGACAAGAAAACACTTGCAAGGGCACCTTAAAAGAGCACTTAACCTATAAAACATTGAGTAGAAAGTAACATGACTTTTGCTGTCCTAAAACAGCAAAAGAAGACAGCCAAACAGTTGAAACTTAGAGCCATACTAAGGTCAAATACAGACCTTAGATGGCAACCTCATAGGACCTCAGAATTTCAACACATCTTACTCTTCATTTTCAGAAGAGGGTGAAGCTAGTTGAACTGCTTTTGATTCCTGCTGAAGCTCTATGGATTTTTTGAATGCGGCTTCCTCATGGAAAGTCACATCTCTTCTTACCTCTATCTGCCTCTGACCTGGTACATAAATCCTGTAAGCCTTGGAGTTCTCACTATACCCCAAAAAAAAACCTTTCTTGCCTGAGGGTTCCATCTTATTCCTCTTTTCCTTAGGGACATGAATATACACAGGACACCCAAATATCCTTAGATGCCCTACTTCAGGGTTGATCCCTGAGAAGACCTCTTTAGGAGTCTTGTCCTTCAAGATAGCATGTGGACACCTGTTCTGAATATACACAGCAGTGGAGGTAGCTTGTGCCCATAAAGAATTTGGCAGATCTTGGTCAAACATCATTGCTTTCACTACCTCACAAATTGTCTTGTTTTTCATCTCAGCAACTCCATTTTGTTGAGGGTTATATGGCACAGTCAATTGTCTCTTGAGTCCTGTTGACTTGCAGAAATCCTCAAACTGGAGAGATTCAAACTCTCCTCCACTGTCTATTCTAAGGGTTTTGATGTGTTTCTTTGTCTGCTTTTCAATAAAGGCTTTATACTCTTTGAATTTATCAAATGTCACTTTTAGCTTTGAGGAAATATATCCAACATTTTCTTGAGTAATCATCAATAAAAATGACATAATACAAACAACCATTGAGTGAAGGAGATAACATGGGACCACATACATCAGAATGAACCAGATCTAAGATGCCCTGAGCTCTGCTGTCACTACTAGGAAATGCTTTCTTTATAATTTGACCTAGCATGCATCCCTTACAAATTTCAATTTTACTAAGAGAAATAGAGGGCATGCCACATACCATGTTCTGTAGATCTGGAAGTGCTTTGTAATGAAGATGTCCAAGTCTTCTGTGCCACAACTCGCTAGACCTGGTCGCATCATGAGCCAATGCCTGAACTAACTGTCATGTCACGTCGTACAGTCCTCCTCTACGAGTCCCAATGGGTTATGTTGTACTTAAGTGGCTACCTTTAGCCCGCAGTAGTGCCTTTCTGTCCTTGAAGATAACCCAATATCCCTTGTCCTCAAGGGTTGCAACTGATAGTAGATTCTTCTTGAGCCCTGGAACATATAATACTTCATCAACATGAAGTGTAGCCCCAGATTCCAATCTGAAGGAGATAGAGCCTACTCCCTCTATCTTGTAACATTTGTCATCTCCAAGCTCAACCTGCTCTGTAAAATATTTTGTCTTGAAATCTGAGAGGATCTCCTTGTACCTTGTCATGTGCTTTGATGCACCATTGTCTACTAACCAAGTTTTCGGCCCCGTGAAAACTGAACTGGAGAAGACAGAAACCAAGTAATACTCTTTTCTGTTTTCTTTCTCATTAGAAGGACTCTTTTGTTTTCTTTTGGATTCATCATCCTCAGCAGTTGAGGCATGATGTTTCCCTTTCCTTGGATATTTCTTTCTAAACCAACAGTCTTTAGCAAAATGACCCAACTTATTACAACTAAAGCATTTAATCTTAGATGTATCAATACTCTTGCCTTTGAATGTACCTTCGGTGTTTGGCTTCCTCTGAGAGCCTTTCTGGAAAGTGCCTTTCTTCTTTCCCTTGAATCTTAATGCTAAAGTTGAATGCTCTTCTTTCGTTGGCTCGCCCCTGGTAGCAGTGCGACTCTCCTCCTAGAGCCAATCATGCCATAACCTCTCAAACATAGGCTAAATCTCTCTCCCACTTACACTAGATAAGAAGGTCCCCCATGAAAAAGGAAGACCATCAAATATGGCCTACACTAAATCATCATTGTCCACTGTCACCCTTGTGACCAAAAGTTGATCTCTAATCTGGGCTATCCTGGAACAGAAAGATGCTATTGATTCACCTTTCTCCATCTTGAAATACTTAAGCTTGTGCTTAAGTGTCCTCTTCTAACATGGAGCTTGTTTCTCATACAGATTAACCAAGGTATCCATACAGTCCTTGGCAGTCATTAACGAAGTCATTATCAGCATTATACTTTCTTTGACTGAGTCAAAGATGATTTGCTTGGCCTTTGCTTGACTCTTCCTGAAGGCTGCTCTTCCTGCATTAGTAGTGGCTTCCTCCACCACTGTGATCACAGACTGCTCAAGATCATGCTCCTGCAAATTATTTGTTATCCGGAGCTTTCACACATTGAAGTTGGCAGCTCCTTCGAGCCTATCCTCAACCCTGACTGAAATGGAGGATGCCATGGACCTCACACTGGAAACTTAATCAAGCTCGCTTAGATCTGTATGTACATATTGTTGCACTTCAACAAGCTTACCACACCCTAAGCTCTGATACCATGTTAAGTTTTGAGCTTGATTTCTTATGCGGATTATTTCTTTTATTTTCTTCAACACTTTGATTCTAGCATAATACACTTCAACAATACAGAATCATAATCGAATAGCAATAACCATGTAGATACGTTAGCGTGCACATCAACAACACATATACCCTGGGGAAACCCTATACAGAGAGAAAAACCCGAGCAAACAATATTCCTTTATGGCATTAATAATGTATGACTACTTACAAATATTTACCATGAAAAAACCTACTCTTAAAAGAGCTTGCCAAGACGACTTAGACCGGACCAAAAACGTTTAGAAGAGAAGCTTTGTTGATATATTTTCTGATTATTGACCAGTAATGAGGAAGAGACCATGCACAGCATGTGTGCTGCTTTGCTGTCCTTTTTCTGGACTGATATGCAGCCTCACTTTATTAGGGTTATACGTTGTCTCTCATGACTGATATGTTGCTCTTTTCTTGAGAGATTAGTTGCCTTTCTTCTTCACTGTTATGACGTCTATCCCTTGACTGATATACAACTTATCTCCAGACTGATATGTTGTCTAAATCGTGACTGGTATGTTGTCTAACTCGTGACTGATACGTTGATTTCCTCCTAGCTGAAATGCTGATATTTAATGGTTGATACGTTGATATCTCTTAGCTGATATCGTCCTGGCAGCCTCCCTCTCCAAGACAAGACGTGAAACAATGAGGGTCAAGCTGTGTATAAGTAGGCGCTTGAGAGAGGAGAGGGACAGTTCGAAAATAGAGGATGTTTGCATGCCTTTCACAACTCGCCTTAATTCAAATTAGAACTGGAGAAGAGACTTTACTTAGAACTGAACTTGACTTTCATGACTCGACTCTTAACTCACCCTTGACTTCGCATGCATGCGAACTAACTTAGCATGCACATGTCATGCATGCAACATGCAACTAGACATGCATGCAACATGCGACAACTTGACAACAACGTCTTTGACTTAGACATGCAAGTTTGACTTCTACAACTCGACTCTTTACAAGGCAATTCGAATTTCTCTTCATGGTGGATAATGTCACACGTGCCAACGCACTAGATCAATACATTTATATCATTTGCAATATTAGGAATATCTTTTGTTTCTAGCTCATAGGAGTTTTATATTCAACCTAACTTTTGCTAGATGCCTTGACTTTTTCTCATGGCTCACAAGGCTCGACTAGGCTCACAGAGGTTGTACGTTCCCCCTGACTTTTGCACTAGTTTGTCTATGTTCAGAGAGGTTGTACGTTCCCCCTGACTTTTGCACTAGACTATCTATGCTCACAGAGGTTGTATGTTCCCCCTGACTTTTGTGTTAGACTCCATAGCATCTCGTTCATCCCAACTTTTGGTTTGACTCACAAAGGTTGTACGTTCCCCCTGGATTTTGTCAATACCTCACAAAACCGATTGATTCTCCAAATCTCCCTGGCTAGCCTCAGGGTGGCCCATATGGCCTCTCATTGGAGAATGATTGTCGATGCTGCCAAATTTAACAGAGATCACCAATCCTCATAAGACAAGTGCAGACTCACTTATGCTAGCTCCATCATGTCTCCATACACTCTACATGATCATATATGAGATGTCACAATGACCTCTCTCCTTTATATGCAATCCTTAAGGGTCACCATAGAAGCCCCTCCACAAGTCAACATCAAATTAGGCTTTCCTTGTGGGTCTGAATCCCCAACATAAGCCCACAAAGCTCATCACCAAACCCATGAAGCCCCCACTCAAATCCAAGGGCGTTTTCACCAAACCGAAGGTGTGATGTGGTGCCCACAACAATTCCCACATGTCCAACACCTAGGGTCATGTGAGAATATCTGCCCGAAGCTACAAAAAAATCAACACTCCCTCTTAGCGATGAAGGTATTCTCACCACACTCCACAAGTGGGAATGCTTCTCGATGCTACCAAGCATCAACACTCCCTCTTAGCGAGGAAGGCATTCCATCCTCCATCATCACCTGCTAGTAGCTATGTCTCCTGTACTGGATCCTTTACCACAATTGCTCTCCAATCTGTCTAATTGGTTGCTACCTCTGTCACCGAAGCAAATCTTGTTGTCTCACATGATCCCATCCTAGAAGACACCCTGCTCCTAGAAGCCTCCTGCCTCTGAACCTCCTGTCTGGCCATCTCAACCCATGACTCCTACTTGACAGTCTTGGAAGATGCCTCTCTCCCATCTGGACCTGAAGGTTGGCTCCCACTGAGGGATTGACTCTCCCTCTAAGCCTCTTGACTCCCTCTGAAGTCGGACTCCCTCTAAGCCTCCTTACTCCCTATGAGTCCACACAACCTTCGGAGCTACCTACTCCCTGTCCATTGTCCTCTGCACAGTCCTCGGAGGTTGCTCCTCCCTACTAGATCCTAGGTTGACTCCCTCTGAACTCTGGCTCCCTCTTAGCTAGTACTACTGGTGGGGCCACCTGCCTCACCACTCGTGGAGCTACCTGCTCCTTCTCATCTGTCTTTATGTTCCTGCTAGTCACAGCACGCATAGGCTGACCCTCTCCAACTCCAAGAACCATTGTTGATCTGAAGCTAGATCCTCTGGGCATAAACAACACATGTCCAACTCAAAATAATATGTGGTACCCTTTTCTCTCAAGAAGACTCTATCTCATCAACCTGTGATACACACAAAACTATCTTGTCCGTGCCAAAGCATCTGAGATGCACCCATTGCAACTCACTATGACAAGTCACCATAAGTCCATCCATAAGGTTGGTAATCTACCACACAACATACTGTTGTGATCCGGGCTCTCTACCAATCCACCAGAACTCCCAACCTGCCACACCACCAAGTTGCAATAGCCCACAACTCCTCGTCTGGATGGTCTACTACATGTCTCAAACCAGAGACCATCTAACTTGTTTCCACCTACAACTGTCATTGTAGCTCCCTCTCAGAGCTATCACCTGTGACCTACCCGAAACAACAACAAGAACAAGAACAACACTCCTCCAATGTTGTATCCAAATGTGTCTCAAGATGATCCCATTCTCTTCAGATCCCATTCTCTTCAAATCCCAAGCTCTGATACCATGTCAATTTTCACATACAACTCTATGTGACTAATTTTTCAGATCTGAAAATTGTTTCCTAGTGTTCTACTAGTAAACCCTAGCTGTTATCACTAAAGAATTTTACACTGGAAATTATTAACTGAAAACATATGCAGCGGAAACACAAAGATCAGAAATGAATCATCAATACACGAGACACAATTTTAGTTCTGTAATCTTGTTAACATCAGAAATCCTGAGGGCAAAACCAACCCTCCCAGCCAATACAATATCACCAAAAATCTGAGGACAATCTTGTCCTCCAAAGTCACCAAAACTGAGAACAACCTTATTCTCCAATGACCATACAAATCAGAAAACCAAACCTCAACAATATCCCTAGGAATCTCCTCTCCACACGAATTTGTTGTAGACCACCTGTACAACCTGCTGACGTCACCTATCAGCTTGTACGGATTTGTACCTACCCAGAAACTCTGATACGTGATTCACCAACTGAAAACGCGCGAACATATGTTGTTTTCTCCACCGCAAATCGTGTATATCCTATATGTGATTCGTCCTTCTGCAACCTGCGTATATATGTGCTTCGTCCTCCTGCAAACTGCGTATGGCATGAAAAATTCGCTCCACACATGTGACCTTCTTCACTCCTCTCTCTTGGGCCAGATTCGCCACCTTGCAGACTTCCCCTTTGCTGAGATCACCAATCCTCCTAGCACAAGCGAAGACTCACTTATGCTAGCTCCATCATGTCTCCACACACTCTACATGATCATATATGAGATGTCACAATGACCTCTCTCCTTTATATGCAATCCTTAGGGGTCACCTAGGGTCATGTGAGAATACCTGCTCGAAGCCACAAAAAAATCAACATCTTGAGGGAGTGTAAGTGAAACTAGGGTGATAGTTAGGGTTTCCACTATAAACCCTAACAAATCCTCCTAGTTCCTTACAAGCTTCAAGATAATTTAAAGGGAAAATACTCCACTAATAATCTTCCAAGGCTTTGAAGAAGGGACTTATTCAAGAAAAGAGAAAGAGAGTGCACCACCAACACTAGAGAAGCACATCCACACTTACAATCATTCATAAACAAAATCCACAAAAATTAAGAGAGATCACTTTCTTAATAAATCGATTCATCCACAAAACCCTAGATCCAAGAGCATCCATGAAATTGTGAAGCATCCACAAGACATCATGCTCAAAGAGAGCAGTTTAGTTCTCCATCCATAGAAAAAAGATATCATAATTGTTAAATTTTTAATTAAATAAAGTACCAAGGCAAGTGTTTCTCTTCCCTAGGCACCTATGGGGGAGAAAGTGCCTAATGTGGGTCCTAGTCAAATTAATTTGTGAGATGCAAATTAAAAGATAACTTTATGACTAAAGAGAGGGTGAGTGAAGAGACACCAAATCTCAGCCACTCATCTAATCTAATCTCAACCGTTAGATTAGAAAACCCCTCACCTTCCCTTATGAGGTTGATTAGGGCAAGAGGGCGCACCCATTGTGGGTTGTTCAAGCATTCTTGTTGAGAGAACAAGAGAGAGCAAGAGAGAGGTCGAGTTGGAGAATAAAGAGGCAGCATTTGCAGAGCTGGGCACACATCCCAAGGCAGCAAGCTAGCATAAATTTCAAGACAAGGTACAGCAATTAAAGCAGATCATACGGTACGGATTTCTAGAGGCCGTATAGCCATTTTTCATGCACAGAAATCGAGGGAGACAGCAAAAGAATTTCTTAGAAGTTTGCCACGCATCCCAAGGCTGTCGTACAGCCATTTATTGGCACAGAAATCGAGGTAACTGCTGTAATAAATTTCTAGGTGAAATTTCGTACAGTTCGTACAGTTTTAGAACGAATTTCGAGTACAGCTTCAGCACGAAATTCGAGGGTCGTACAGCACGGTTTTCAAGGAGTTGTTCCTGTTGGGTTTTCCGTACAGTCTTGGCAGAATTTTGGGCATGAATTTCGAGACATTCCGTACAACTTTAATTGCTGGGACAGCCATACAGTGTACGGATTTCTGGTTCAGAAATCGAGGAGCAAAGCTACAGGAATGTCCAAATAAGTTTGTGTAAATTTCTGAAGATGAATATGCTGTAAAAGATTTTTTTCTCAGAAGCTCATAAATAATAAAAAGCCCTCTCTCACTGGTTTTCCCCTTGTGGGTTTTTCCAGGGTCGAAGTTAGACCAAAAATCTTTGTCTAGAAATTTTTTGAGTTTTGCATGCTGCTGATATTTTATTTCTGCGTTGAAAACGATGTTTAGAATCCTCATGTTTCAGTTCTGAAGTTTATTTTCTACTAAGTTTTTATATGCTGAAACTGGGTTTTGGCATTTAACTTTGGCTGAAAAATCAGCGACACTGAAACTGGGTTGGGGTCTGAAATTTTAACAAAAATAGTAGACAAGTAGTGTTCTCCACAAGTTCTTGCAATGAGTTACAAATGAGAGGTGCTTCTTAATTTATATGAAGAGATCTAGCAACTCTCTCAATATAAAAATAATACTCTCCTAACTTTTAGCCTAAGAAAATATAAAATACCATTATCTCTTTACAAACCCTAGAGATGTGGTCAAAATACATAAACAATATCCAGATACATGAGTGAATGAGTCAAAAAAAACCCAAATATGCTCCCCAAATGAAGTAAACATCCTCAAGTGCCAAGTCATCCTCCTCACAAGCATTTAATCTCCCACGTGTAGCATGTGTGGGCTCCCGAAAGTGGACGTGCTAACCCCTAGATTTTCACCCTTGAAAATCTTGAGGGTTAAGAGTCAACATGCATTCCTTTGGTTGGCATTCTGAGATTCTCCCAGAGTTGAGCACTAGTGTTGAGCAAGAAGTTGGTTCCCATCAGAGGCAGGTATATGATCGGTACATGATTGTTTGGTTCAGAGAGTTGACTTGGTTTCCAAGCATTTTTGAGAGAGATGTATACATACGGCAGGTGTTGCTATTGTTTAGGAGACACGGTTTGAGTGGGTCTCTTGACAATTTGGAACAGTTCTGAGCATACAGTATGAGTCCTTGCATGATTCTAGGCTTGATGACACTTTTCCGGGCGACGTGCAAGAACTTTTTATTTTTAGCAAGTTTTGCTCCAAACCCCGGATTCAAATTCTGAGCGTGTAATATTGATCCTTGAGACATCCAAATTCTTTTGGATCTTTTCTGAGATGATGTGGCACAATTTACTATTTTTAGCAAGTTGAGCAGCAGGGCCCGCATGTCAATTTTGATCGCATATTCGGATCCCTTGCGGAAAGACAAGATCAATGAGTATAAGGTCAAGAGCATTCGAACGACTTTTTATTTTTAACAATGTCTATTTTTAGACAAGGACATGTGGTGGTGTTCTCCCAGTCATCCTAGGTGATGTGGACAGTGTCCTTATGAACTGGATTCTATTTTTAGAAATGTTTGTATTTAGCAGGTACAGTCATCATCCATGCAGTGCCAAGTAGCACCCTCTGAGATCGACATGTGGTAGAGTTATAGAATGATGTGGCATCCACCTAGGCATGGGTCGCATATTTCTAAGACTTGAGCATAAATAAATAATTAATTGAGAAAAGGGAGTCACATAACTGGGCCTAAATTTAGCCGTATATTCCTTTGTATAATCACCCCTCTACTTGCCATACATCATCTCCTTAAAATTCGTCTCCAATTGAGTTTAAACCGTATTTTCCTAAAAATTAGGTAATTCCCTAAAAAATAGGGTGAATTTTCTCTTAGCCATAACTCACTTGTGCTTTTGTCAATTTTAGCAAAAAGACATGCATTAGAAAGTTAAATTTGGCCTCCATGCATTTCTTTCACTCCATAAAGCCAATTCACATTCATTATCATTCATTACTCCTCCCTGTCTTCCCCAAGTGTGCCTTCCTAAGTTTTAGGGCACATTCTCCTCTTTTGTGCATGTAACCTTTATGCAAACTCTCACATACACTCACTCATCTCACACTCCTCACATATCTCTCTTCCTCATGCACTTAGACTCCAAATTTAACCACTCATGCGTCTTCTCCTTCTCCCTTGGGATATGTGCCCTCMTTATGCTATATATTGAATGCTTCACARAGGTTCTTGGTGGATTCATTGCAGCAACAACATAGTGTCTTTCTCATTCTCCTYTCTCTTCWTCTCTAGTCTAGTGGCTCTTCTCTGAGCAAAGTAGTCATTGTACCGGTTGTAGGCTTTCCAAGTGTGGCGCAATAAACTCTCTTGTAAGCTTGATCAATAAAGAAGTGTGTGTTTGTCTTCAAACCTCTTTCTTGGCGGTACTACGGTAAATTTGTGATCCAATTTGTCATTTTCCGAACTGTTTATTGTGATTATTTCGATCCTTTGAATGGTTTTCTTCTCTAATTCCAATCTATTATCATTGTGCTAACCCTGCAGATTCCCTCCAAGACAAAATAATCACTTTTCTTCATCATTTTTGGTCGCTTTTACAAGCTGTCCAAGATGAACAGCTTGTTGATTTTTTGGTTTTTAACGCAGAAATCAGAATTTAGATCAGCAACAAGGTGCTTCAGTTTGCCTAGGGACTCCCCCCAGAGGCTAGAAAGCACTAGTCCAAACGGAGAGGGGTTTGGTCAGTGACAATTTGGTGGCCTTACTCCTTTAATTAGCTTAGTTTTTACCGTTGTCTTAACACATATATCAGCTTAGATTGGAGGGTGAAAATTTGTGCTAATAGGACAGCTGACTCAAAAGTCACGCGAGAGAGTATGAAAAGGTGTCCAAAGTGAAACGTTCCCTCCAAAGGGTGCAAAGTTCCACTAAAAAGGTGCAACGACCTCCAAAAGAGCCCCAACAACCTCCTCCAAAGGTGGAACGCCATCCATCAAGCATGAAGTGGCATCTTCAACGTCCTCCAAAGGAACAAGGCTCCATCCAAGTCATCTCACCGATCCATGCAAGATACAACGTCCAAAGCAAGACTCAAGGTATCCGAAGTAGTCATGAATCTCGAGGGATGTAAACAAATCCAATGCAACATAAAAAGTGAGTCATGTCAAATGTAAATACCGTTAGGCAGAAAACATTACGTAACTCATAGAATTCATACAATTTGCCAAGTTTAGGTATGATGGGGGCATCATTAACCCCTATTACATGTGTCAACACCCAAGAAGAGAAGTAGTTCCTTGGACACGCATCAAGGAGCATGTGGAGTGAAAGATGGTATGGTTTGGAGGGTAACTTCATGAGTTGAATTGCATAGTCATGATGAGGTTGTTTAAAATATTCATCCATATGAGTGCCCTTCGAAATATGAGGGAGCACTTACACCTTTGAGGACTTCCCTAGCATATGAATGAGGCTCGAAACGATGAAGAAGGGATGATGTCACCCTCCTACGCCAAAATGTCTCTCTTGGGGAGCTTGACGTCACATATTTGGGAGGACGTTTGGCCATTTATGTGCACTTGATGGTGTTGTGGGATTCAAGCCCCACTTTCTTGAAATGGGGATGATATGGCACCTTCCTAGCATGATGTCTTGACCTTCGGAGGCTTATCTTCACATGTGCCACCTTGGAGAGGAGTTTTATGTGCTTACGTCCCATCATTTTGTAGCTTATATGGGCAAAAAGAGGAAATTGATTTGCTAATTAAGTATTGTAACTTAGATTTTAGCCTAAAATTATGGTTTTAATTGTAAAGTGGACAAATGTGGACAAACATGACTTGAGTTTTCCTCATATAAATATGAGACATGTCATTTTCATTTCATCATAACTCATCACTTGAGATTATCACTCTTGGACTGAAATTTTGTCCCTCTTGGACAATTCGCTATCTCTCTTTTCTTGTCAAAATGGATGCAACACTTGTTATTGGGAGCATTAAAGGCTAGTGACTTCTCTTGGTGGTGCTTCTTTGGCAATTTGTGGATGATATCTAGGTAGTAAATTTTTCTTGCATGTTATCGATTGGATTTTGGTGAATAATTTCTGCAATTTTTGGATATTGGTGGCCACCCACCTGTTCCAATTGGTTCCTCTAGTCAGTTGTTAGTGCAACATGTTCTTATTTACTTCTTTGTAATTGTGGGTTCTACACTTACGGGATTGTCTGATGCCCTACACATCTTCTAGGTGGATACTAGTGGCCTCCCACCTAAGCCAACTTGCTTATTTTATATGTTTTCAAGTCAGCACATCTTGTTGTACTTCCAGAGCCGTTTTGGGGCCCTAAACAGTGGTTTTTTGGCTCGCCATAGTCAAACTATAGACGGGGTCATAGCTTGATGGTGTAATGCGTAGTTCTTGAAAAGACCTTTCCAACGGGTTACGACGCGCCTAAAACAAAGATCGTATGCAAAAGTTACGACCTCGCGAAGTTAATGTACTAACTTACCCAAACGGGGCCCACATGACTTTTGGCGTTTCATCTCCTAGGGCTAGGTTTTTGGATGTTTAGGGTTTTGGCATTCTTGTTTATCATAAAAAGGCATTCAAAGCCTCATTGTAATCATCTTCTTACAAATGAGCATAGCCCTCACATCTCTCCTTGGAGATAAAGCTGCCACCATTCTAGCGAGTCTTGCACTCTATATTTTTACAGTCTCTTTACAGTTCTTTCATTAATAGAAATCAAGTATTGTTGTATTTCTCTGTTTTTGGCAATTTTCATGAGTATTTCATTGTAATTTCTCTGCTTCATTCCGTTCTAAAAATAAATCCGGATCAGTGGTATCAGAGCAAGCTGCTCTTGATCATTTTTCAACGCATGTCCCTGACGAGATCCGAGTATAGCCAGTTGGGTCTCGAGTTTGTCTCTCTTGAGGACAATCACTCTCGCACGCCCAAGAAACCCTAGATGGCGACAAAAAAGGAAGACAGTGGAGCAGAAGATTCTATTAACCTATTGCTTGAGCAAGCTCTCGCGCGACAGAGGGACGAAATGATGGAGAATTTTGCACACATTCTTCAACACCTGCCAATAGCAACATGCGCATCTTCATCAAGCGACCATTTTGGAAGAACCTCTCCCTTCAAGGTACAAGTTAATTTTGATATTCCCATATTTGAAGCTCAGATAGATGCGGATGCCCTAGAAAAATGGTTAAATCTATTAGAAGGTTATTTCTCTGTTCAAAAATTTTCCGACAAGGAAAAGATCACCTCCGCACTCCTCAAGGCTCTCCCCCATGTCAAACATTGGTGGGAAACTTATTGGAAGCAAAGTTCATCAGAGGAATCTGGAATATATGGGGCCGGGCCCAATTGGGATTTTTTTGTGGATGCGGTCAAAGAATAGTAGTATCCTGTTGATAACTGTGAAGACCAGTATATGAGATGGACCACACTGCGACAAAAGAAGAGCCAAACAATGTCGAGGTTCACAAATAATTTCCATACCTTGTGCACCAAACTGAGTATCAAAGACTCAAAGCGGCATCTGGTTTTGAAATACCGTGGGGCTCTACATAAGTACATCCAAACCGAAATGGATTTCCTAAACCTCTCATCATTGGCAGCTGCCTATCGATATGTTGTCAAAATCGAGCAAAATTTTAGGCACCAGAACAAATGGGAATTCGAGCCTATAAATCTACAACAACCAAAGCACAGTAAAGACAACCCTAACCAACAACCTCTAGACAACCAGTCCAAAACACAAGACAAAACGGGTAAAGTAAAGATGAAGAATGACACTGGAAAGTGGTGTCACTTCCACAAAATCCCCTGGCACAACACCGATGAATGTCGCTCGACACAGTCATTGGTGGTCGAGGTCAAAGACACGAAGCCGAACCATAATTCCGAATCCAATCCAAAAAATATTGAAAACAAACAGATCATCGATGCAGACCCCACTGCTACTGTTGCGACCACAACAATTCAGCTAGAAGAACCAGTAGATCCTGAAGAGGGAGAGCGCCTCTTTCATTTACAGATGTGGGTGAAGGGGACCCCATTGCATTTCATTGTTTAACGGCAGCCAAAAGAACCTCATCTCAGCTAAGGTCGTTAAACAGTTGGGGCTGTCAACAACACCACACCACTAGTAGTTATTGTAATAGGACAGAGTAGGTAACAGCTTTGAATTTGAAATGGTAGATTTCAGAACAGGATGAGAGAGCTCGTGGAGAGGTCCTTAGATAGGTTTTCATTGTTGCATTGTAATAGATCAGGATGTATGAGATCATAATGGATAGACAGAATAGAGAGATTAGTAGAGTAGCAGAAACACTATGAATTTTGTTTTTCATGAATGAATAGAACAGACAGAAATTGTCCCAAATCCTTGGACTGTGTTCATTTCATGTGGGATTGAATGAATGTTATTCTGTGTGTATGATTTATTACAGTTCGTTCATGTATGATTGTTCAGAGAGATTAACTCTATGAGTTCGTGACGAAGTTGGTTGAGTTTCACTCATTTCTCTTCTGATACTTGTATGCAAGGTGTGCATCTCAAACGCAAGGAGTGCGTCGATTGAGTCTCGGATTGACTCGGAGAAGTTCAGAGAGAATCAAAGAAACTAAGACCAGGTGCAAGGTGTGCACAGCGTCAAGAAGCCAACAAGATTCGAAAAACCGGCGCAGAAGAACGCTAGGTGGGCGAGAAGCATTTTCTTTTCAAGAAAATCCTTCGAACTGAGTTATTTGAAATCCTGAGAACGCAAGGTGTGCGTGGGAGATCAAAATCCTTTCAAGGATAGAAACTCATAAGAGATAACACTTTTCCCAAGTGTTGATGAGATTCCAGAGACGAATTCGTTGGGAGAACAAAGGTTTGGAACCTTTGAAAGCAGATAAATCTTCCAAGGTGGGGAGATATCTGAAGCTCAGGAGGAAGAATGACCGTGATCGTTGGATCATAGGGAAGAAGATTGACAATCGTCGGATCAAAAGGAGGTGCATGAGTTTTAGCACTTCATGTACAAATGAGAGAGAAGCTATCGGAGTTGAAACTTGAGATTCTCGGAGTCCGGAACCCCGAAATAGAATCTCGACCATCCAATCAGCGGAATAGATCTGAATCGTCAGATCACTAGAGTTGAAGACCAAGCGTCGGATCGCCAGGAGGAATCACAGACGTTGGTTGCTATAAGCTCAAGAGGGAGAGCGATTTGAAACTTGAGATTCCCGAAGTCCGAAGCCTCAGAACGTCGAGGTGGAATCTCAACCGTCCGACTGATCAAGCGTGAGTCGTCAGATCTGGAAGTGCGTGGGACAACAGTCGTTGGATCCGGAGGAAGTGCACAAGGTTTAGTCCTTTTATAGTGCACAGGAGGAGAGTCGACTTGCAAAGTCACGAAGTCCCAAAATCATAGGGACCGTCCATCGTCAGAAGACAAGTGGCAGTCGATCAACATTTCGCTGGCCCACAGGAGGGANTCAGATAGATGCGGATGCCCTAGAAAAATGGTTAAATCTATTAGAAGGTTATTTCTCTGTTCAAAAATTTTCCGACAAGGAAAAGATCACCTCCGCACTCCTCAAGGCTCTCCCCCATGTCAAACATTGGTGGGAAACTTATTGGAAGCAAAGTTCATCAGAGGAATCTGGAATATATGGGGCCGGGCCCAATTGGGATTTTTTTGTGGATGCGGTCAAAGAATAGTAGTATCCTGTTGATAACTGTGAAGACCAGTATATGAGATGGACCACACTGCGACAAAAGAAGAGCCAAACAATGTCGAGGTTCACAAATAATTTCCATACCTTGTGCACCAAACTGAGTATCAAAGACTCAAAGCGGCATCTGGTTTTGAAATACCGTGGGGCTCTACATAAGTACATCCAAACCGAAATGGATTTCCTAAACCTCTCATCATTGGCAGCTGCCTATCGATATGTTGTCAAAATCGAGCAAAATTTTAGGCACCAGAACAAATGGGAATTCGAGCCTATAAATCTACAACAACCAAAGCACAGTAAAGACAACCCTAACCAACAACCTCTAGACAACCAGTCCAAAACACAAGACAAAACGGGTAAAGTAAAGATGAAGAATGACACTGGGAAGTGGTGTCACTTCCACAAAATCCCCTGGCACAACACCGATGAATGTCGCTCGAAACAGTCATTGGTGGTCGAGGTCAAAGACACGAAGCCGAACCATAATTTCGAATCCAATCCAGAAAATATTGAAAACAGACAGATCATCGATGCAGACCCCACTGCTACTGTTGCGACCACAACAATTCAGCTAGAAGAACCAGTAGATCCTGAAGAAGGAGAGCGCCTCTTTCATTTACAGATGTGGGTGAAGGGGACCCCATTGCATTTCATTGTTTAACGGCAGCCAAAAGAACCTCATCTCAGCTAAGGTCGTTAAACAGTTGGGGTTGTCAACAACACCACACCACTAGTAGTTATTGTAATAGGACAGAGTAGGTAACAGCTTNAGTGCACAGGAGGAGAGTCGACTTGCAAAGTCACGAAGTCCCAAAATCATAGGGACCGTCCATCGTCAGAAGACAAGTGGCAGTCGATCAACATTTCGCTGGCCCACAGGAGGGAAAAGTCAAAGGGCAAATTTGTGAAAACTCGTGAAACGCGAACTTGCGAAAAGATCCCAACCGTTGATCGAGGAGAGATCTGGATCGTTGATTGTCCAAGGAGAATTTCATAATTTCGGTTTATCGGGGATCGGGAGCAAGGAGGTGAGCGGCCTTTTGACTTCACGAAACGCAAAGTCTCGACAAAAGAAGGAATAGATCTGAGCAGTCAGATCGTGAGAGAGACGTGACCGTTGATTTGGCACTTTGAAATATCGGCATTTCGAGAGTCGGGGATTCAGGATTGGCTCATACGTAGAAGTCTCGAAATCGCGAAACGAGACGCGCCTTTTGGTTAAGTTTGTGGTCATGGTGAATGGTCATATGGACGGGAGCTAAGGGAGGAGCTAGCAAGTGATAGGCCCATGACGGGATTTCGGAAATCGTGAGGATCGGGTTTGAATCAAATGTAAAGTCCCTACATGCGAAGTCCCGAAACGCTTTTTGTGTAGGCGTGCGGCACAGCCCGTGGTGGTGTGGAGGTGAGGCTCGTGCTTGGTGTTAAGTCGCGCAAGGCGAGTTTCATAAAAAGACCTGTGGATTTGTTCATGAGATTCCAGCAGAGAATCGAAGAGCTGCTCCATCTCGTAGATTTGAATGATCTAGTGATCGGAAGGTCAGCGGACCCTGCCGAGGTAGGGGGTCAGCATCAGGTGGTATCAGAGATGATTTTGAGTCTGTTTGCAGACAGCAGACAAAAGGAGAAAGGAGGGAAGTTGGTATCAATCGTGGTATCAAGAATTTGATTCCTGTTTGTAGGTAACGTAGTGAAAATCATGCCACCGAGAAGGCGCAAAGCGAATGCAGAAATGGAAGAAGAAATGAGGTGACTCTAAATGAGATTGGACGCCATGGAGACAGCACAGAGAAGAGCACCAGACGTTGGTGATATCAGTGAAGCTGAGAGCGAAGAAGAAGCAGAGGGCGAAAAAAATGTAGCAGAGGATGTTGCACAAGATCGTTGGATAAAAGTTGTTTCAAAGATAGGAGCCAGAGAAAGAATAGAGGTACCTATGTACGAAGGCAATTTGGAAGTTGAAGAATTGTTAGATTGGGTACGTGCTATGGACAAATGCTTCGATTACGAAGATATCGAAGAAGACAAGATGGTGAAGCATGCAGTGACAAGATTGAAAAGTCATGCAACGTTATGGTGGGATGAACTACAAGCCGAACGCAGGAGAAATGGTAAGCAGGAAATTAAGAACTGGGATAGGATGGTAGCTAAGTTGAAGGCCAAATTTATCCCAAAGGATTACCAAATCAATCTTTACAGAAGATTGCAGAACCTGAAACAGAGGGGTTTATCAGTGAAGGAGTACACTGAAGAATCCTACTGACTAAACATCAGGGTTGGACAGAAAGAAAATGAGGATGAAAAGACAAGCAAATATATCAATGGGCTGAGATATGAAATCCAAGCGGAGATCAGCATGATGTCTGTCAGTAAATTCGAGGATGCTTATCAAGCAGCCTTGAAAGCTGAAGAAAAATTGGCCAGGAAGCAAAGCCAACAAAGCAGAGGAGGAAATTCAAGCAAAGGCAGGGGAACCAGCAAAGAGAAGTTCCAGAAGTTGAAGCCTGAAACTGACAAACAGCATAGTCACCATGAGAAGGGTGGAAGTTCGAAAGAAGGACAGCATGGAGGAAGAAGTTCATTTTCCAGAGGTAGAGGAAGAGGAAGAGCCAGAGGAGGCGTGGTTAAATGTTATACTTGTGGAAAAGGACATAAATCTTGGGAATGTCCCAACAGAAAAAGAGAAGGCGGAGAAGCACACATTGTTGAAGCACTGAAACATGTGGAAGTAGAAGCAGCAGAAGGAGGAAGAAACCTCATGATGAGAAAGATCCTTGTTAAACCAGAGGAACCAGTTCAGCGAACAAGCCTGTTCAGAACTACGTGCAAGTCGAAAGACAGAGTTTGCAAGGTGATCATAGACAGTGGGAGCACTGACAATCTAGTATCCACAGAGATGGTGGAAAAGTTGGAGCTAAAGACAATTGCACACCCAAAGCCATACAAGGTATCGTGGTTGCAGAAAGGACATCAAGTCATGGTAAGTCAACAATGCCAAGTTGAATTTAAAATAGGAGGTTATAGGGATGAAATATTGTGTAACGTAATTCCTATGGATGTCTGTCATATTTTATTGGGGAGGTCGTGGCAGTATGACCGAAAGGTTATTCATGATGGAAGAAAGAATACCTATACCCTAGAAAAGAATGGTAGAACACATATGTTGTTACCCATAGAAGACAAAGAGCAAAAGACAGAAGCTAGTTCAAGCATACTTCTCATGAGTGGGAAGGAGCTCTTGAAAGAAGTCAAGAAGGAGAAAGAAAAGCAGCTTGTTGTAGTGAGGAAGCCTAGAGTTATCCTTACAAATACTTCTGTGGAAGATTTGCCTATAGAAATCCAGGAACTGTTAGAAAACTTTGTTGATATAGTCGTGGATGAGTTACCACACTCATTGCCACCCATCAGGAGTATAAGCCATCATATTGACCTTATTCTAGGAGCTAGTTTACCAAAGAAAGCAGCTTATAGATTGACACCCAGAGAGAATGAGGAGGTCAAAAATCAAGTCTAGGAGTTGTTGGATAAAGGGTTAGTCAGGGAAAGCCTAAGCCCATGTGTAGTACCGACTGTATTAAGCCCAAAGAAAGATGGAGGATGGAGGATGTGTACAGATTCCCGAGCCATCAACAAGATAACCATTAGATACAGATTCCCTTTACTAAAGATGGATGATTTGATGGAATGTTTGAGTGGAGCAAGCTATTTTTCTAGGATAGACTTGAAGAGCGGATATCATCAAATATGGATGAGAGAGGGAGATGAATGGAAAACAACACTCAAGACAAATGAAGGATTGTTTGAATGGTTGGTCATGTCGTTTGGATTGACGAATGCACCAAGCACGTTTATGAGGTTAATGAATGAAGTGTTGAAGGACTTCATAGGCAAATTTGTCATAGTATATCTGGATGACATACTAATCTTCAGCAAGACAAAAGAAGAACACTTAAGACATTTGACATTGGTGATGGAAAGGTTGCAGCAAGAGAAATTGTTAATAAATCTGAAGAAGAGTTCTTTTTATGAAGAAGGGGCCCATATATTTGGGTTTCGTAATCTCTTCAAATGAATTGTTTCGTAATCTCTTCAAATGAATTGAAGATGGACACAGAAAAAGTGAGAGGGATCAGAGAGTGGTCGTTACCAAGTAGCATATTAGAGGTAAGAAGTTTTCATGGGTTAGCGAGTTTTTATAGAAAGTTTATCAGAAATTTCAGTGGCATATGTGCACCCATGCTAGACACTGTGAAAAAGAAACACAAGTCCTTCAGTTGGACAGAGGAAGCTGAAAAAAGTTTCAAAGTGTTGAAGGAGAAAATCACAGAGCAGCCAATTCTAGTGTTACCAGATTTTGGAAAAACATTTCAGGTGAGATGCGACGCAAGTGGATTAGCTATTGGAGCAATCTTAAGCCAGGACAATAGGCCAGTTGCTTATTTCAGTGAGAAACTGAATGACGCCAAACAAAAGTATTCCACATATGACAAGGAATTTTATGCGTTGATTCAAGCTTTGAAAAAATGGAGGCACTATCTAATTCCTAAAGAATTTGTCTTGTACAATGATAATCAAGCTTTGCAATTTATTACTAGGCAAGAGAAGTTGAATCAGAAACATGCAAAATGGGTAGAATTTATGCAGAATTTTACTTTTGTTATTAAACACACTGTTGCAACTGCTAACAAAGTCGTAGATGCTTTGAGCAAGAGGAGTTTGATTGTACAGGAATTCCAGGTGGAGACCTTGGGGTTCGAACACCTCAAGGAGATGTATAAAAAAGACGCAGATTTCAAAGAAGCTTATGAGGCATGCAAGAATCGTTTGTTGGGAGACAGAAACCCATGGACTGAATATTTGATCCAGGATGGATTATTGTTCAAAGGAAGCCAATTATGCATTCTGAAGTGCTCAATGAGAGACAACCTATTGAAAGAGAAACACAGTGAAGGTTTAGTTGGACATTTTGGTCACGATAAGACATTTGCGCAGCTGAGCAATTCTAATTATTGGCCGAGCATGAGAGCAGAAGTGAAAAAGTTTGTGAACAAATGCAGAATTTGTCAGTATGCAAAAGGAAGACAACAAAACACTGGTTTGTATCAGCCATTACCAATTCAAGAAAGGCTGTGGGATGCAATCAGTATGGATTTTGTTTTGGGATTGCCTAAAACTTAAAAAGGGAGTGGTTCCATATTTGTTGTAGTGGACAGATTCTCAAAAATGGCACATTTCATACCATGCAAGAAGACAAGCGATGCCACACACATCACCAATTTGTTTTTCAGAGAAGTAGTAAGACTACATGGATTGTCGAGAAGCATAGTTTCCAACAGGGACAACAAATTCATAGGACACATTTGGAGGACTCTATGGAAGAGGCTGGGGGAGAACTTGTCCTTTAGTTCAGGATATCACCCTCAGACAGATGGACAGACTAAAGTAGTAAACAGAAGTCTCGGAAACTTATTGAGAAGTTTAGTCACTAAGCAAGGTCGACAATAGGATCAGATTCTGGCACAAGCAGAATTTGCATTCAACAATTCAGTGAACAGGAGCACAAGAAAAAGTCCATTTGAAATTGTGTATGGTATACAACCAAGAGGGATTACAGAGTTGAGAGATTTGAATCAAGATGAGTTAAGAAGTGTTGGAGCAGAGGATTCTGCAACAAAGATGCAAAAACTTCATGACAGAGTCAGAGAGCAGCTACAGAACAACAGTCAAAAATACAAGAGCAGAGTTGATCAAAAGAGGAGAGAAGTTCAATTCAAAGTTGGGGATAAAATTGTTAATGTTTATGCCATTATTATAGTTCTGAGAAATACACATTCACAAGAGACACAGCATTTATCCTAGGAAACCCTCTAGGGGAAGAAAACCCAGCAAAAACTTCCTTATCATAAATTGCCAATACAATTTTCAAGAGATAACTCAAACCAATACAGATAGTCCTCTCCAAAAAATGTGCCACTCTTCTTCTTCTCTCTCACTGGTAAGTTGCAGCTTGCTTCTCAAGAAATGAGCAAGTGTGTTATATTCAAATGCGGCGCTAGCCTCCCGTATTTATACAAGTTCTGGCACGTGTGAAGTGTCTCTTCACTAGCAGTGTCGACTTCTCAATTTGGGTGGGTAAACCCACCTTTATTATATTTCTGGGTCTCTTAATTAATTGTTGGGAAGACTTCTTATTCTGCCTATTATAATTCTCTGTTGACCAATCCGCAAAAGGGGATTTGGTCCTAATACAATTACCGACATGATTAATCCGCAATGGGGATTAATCCTATGAATAAAATAACAATAATAATAAGAATACTCTTCGCAGTTACATTATTTCAACACTCCCCCTTAACAAGAAGGGTCTTCTTCAACAGCATCAAGCGAGAGAGGTTTGCATCATCAGTGGCATCAGGGGGATAGTGTCATCAATATCATCTTGAAACATTGAGTAGCATATTTACGAGTCATCGAAAGTTTTCTTCATCGCCAGCATCATCATTCTCGAAAGAATGCCATCATCATCTGCATCAATATGTATCAGTAAAAATGATACCTCATCACAGCACTAGGCTGGCACATCACAGTA
>JZKD02S2265342.1:14303-24672 GCA_000966675.3 Picea glauca
CGAACCCTTTGTAAGTCTGATGTATGAAATGAATTGTAAATATGTGTTACAGGCTGGTGAGCCAAGTTTGTATAAGCCGATGGGATTATGTGATTGTTAGGCCAGAGAGCCTAAGAGTTGGAGGCCAAGGGCCTAATTTTTGTACCTGTATGTAAGCAACACATTAATAAAATATAAACACCACCACGTGAAGACCGACACGATGAATGAGTGATGGGGGACTGAGCTTCCACAGAGTGGGCAAGGAATTAGGGGCTATAAGGTGGGAAAAGGGGCTAAGTGTTGAGCCTAGGGGCTTAAGCCTTGGGAATAATATTTTATTATTATTCCAAAGAACATGTGCATTTTATGTTTTTTATCCTAAGTTCCTGGCAAGGGGAAAACGCATAAAGGGGATGCATGCTGATGGAACACATGCAGTTCCAAGGGTGACAAGTGTCAACTCTGGTGCATGCGAATAAAATGACCAAGATGAGTCGTGAGAGGGGTTCCTCCTCCATTCGACCCCCAACTGCCTGAGGTGAACTGGTCTGATCTCTACAGAGAAAACCCTCGTGCATCTTCTGAACCAAAAGGCATGTATCCGTGTTCATTCTGGGATAACCGATACAGACTCTGTCTGAACAGTTTGAACCTGTGTTGACCCCTGCATGGATTGTTTGTCATGCATCCCTGAGAACCAGAGTGTGAGTCTATCCTATGTTGTCGGATTGAGAAATAAGAAGTGACCTTCCATTGTTGAACCTGTTGGAAAGCCCGTGTCTGTTTTTCCCGTGGGTTGTTGTGGCCATGTAGTGCTGGATTGCGTGTGACTTGTTGGCTAGTTGTGCAAAACTCTCTCCTGGTGAGAGAGGTGATTGAGGTTGGAAGAACCGATGGCTTGGCCTGTGAGCGACTCTCTCTAGGTGAGAGAGTGCGCAGAGGAAGGAGAAAACTCCTGGAAGGAATCCTGTAGCTGCCACAAAGATCAGAGACTTCCGGTCCGGGTTTTTGCTGTAACCCAAGGCAAGGGAGGTTAGCGCCCGAAGGACTGTCTAGGTGACAAAGAAGGTGTATACTCCTAGGGTGGAACATGGATGTGGGGAAGGAGAGACTGTGGGCAATGAGTATGAGTGGTTCCTGGGAGAGAATTCCTTCCTTGTGACTGCATGTTTTCCCTGTAACCTCATCCTAGCCTAGGATTCCTTGCCTTGGGGTGGAGCTTAGTCCCAGCTCGAGGGTGACCCACTGCTGAGCTGATGAGCAGTGTGGTATAAGGCTGGGAGGTTCATGGAAGGCCTGCACCTGGTTGGTAGAACTACTATTGTTTCCAAGATAAGTACCAGATGATGTTTTAATTTATGTTTCTACATGTCTGTGTATTTATAATTATCATGTATTCTGCCGTGCATATGAATTAATGCTAATGCCATGTGTAAAATTATGATAGCAATAATTTTTAGACTTACTCTGAGCTCTAAATGTGTTTCATTTTTTAAATGCATGTTGTTTTATAATCTGAGAGTGAGTGTTATATTTTCGCGAAGTATGGTAACAGAAAGGTTGCTACAAATTGGTATCAGAGCCAAGGTTTCGACACTGTTCCTAGATGGGTCAGTTGAGTGGTCTTTGGACCGAGGGTGTGAGGAGAAATTGTGTCTGGAGGACCAATTCCAGACCCTGGAATGATCCAGAGTGTCAAGGATTTACTTGACCATGCCTACAATCTCAGGAGGTATAGCGATGTTGTGAAATCGTAGCCAGTGTGGTCTACGACCACAGGGAGAGAGGACTCCACACCAGAAGTGTTGGAGCCTTAGGATCTGTTCGGGAGGGAAGGCGAACCCTCATGACCATCGGATCTAGAAAGTGTGCCCAGGATTTAAAAACCCTTTGGAGTTGCACAAGAGCATGGGAATCGCGATACAAAAACTCCCGAAAACCCGAGAAGATCTACGCTGTAGATCTGGGAGGAAGGCTCGACCATTAGATCTGGCAGAGTCGCACTCGATTTAGTCACAAAAACCTTTCAGATTTCACAAAGTTGGGAGATGGGAAGTGAGGGAGGGGAAACACCTCTGAAACCCAAAACTCGAAATCCCGAAACGATCTACACCGTAGATCGTAGGAAGGGAGTTGACCGTCGGATCAAGTTGACGAGTAAACCATAATTTCAGGATTTTATCAAACGAAAGTTCGAGATATGGGATACACGGACTCCCGATGCCTAAAATCCCGAAACGCCGAAAATATCTATGCCGTAGATCGGGGACCTAACCATTGGATTTTTTCTTGGAATGGATGTGGGTGCATGGATGTGTACCACGTGCCAGAGAATTGAAAAGATAGGCGAGAGCCGTGGGACCCAAAGACGTCACCGATGGAGATGTAGATTCTCCAGAACGTGCCACGCGCCACTGCAGTTAAGGGTGACAACTGTGCTGTGGGCCCGGAGAATAAAGTAAATTAGGATTTTGGATTTTGGAGATTGTATTGACAAGGAGTTAGGAGTCACTGCATAGTGAACTCCCAGGTACCGAAAACCCGAAGTCTCGAAGCCATCGGAGACTGAAGAACCATAACAAGTTTTAAGGGCGACAACTGTGCTATGGGCTCGGAGAGCAAGGAAACTGAAATTTTGGATTTTAGGGATTGTAGCGACAAGAAGTTAGGAGTCACTGCATAGTGAACTCCTGGGTACCAAAAACCCGAAGTCGCGAAGTCTCGAAATTTTCAGAGCCAAACAGAGCTCATAAAACTTTGTGAACTCAAAATGTTTTTCTTGTTCTCATTGGCTTATGAATTTTGTAAGATTTCTTGAAGGTTTAAGGGCATGACAAACTTCAGATTGATTGCACATTATGTGTGTAGATTTCAACGAGTGTCAGGACAACCAAGAATAGACGCCGAGTAAGGAAATGTAAGAGGTGTGGAGTGCCTCCATTTCAGAGGACGAAAGAGAAGAAAAGAATGTCAACTTGGGAGTCGAAGGAACAAACTCTAATGGGCATGGAAAAGAGATAGATAAAGAAGGATGTATGATGAAAATCATTGAAAAATTGTAGAAAGATGCTCAATCTTGCCGAGCTGATAGCCGAAAGCTCATGAAAATCAGGAATCGATAGGGTAAATTCAACTTAAAAATGTTGAAGAGATTGGAAAGAATAGAAAATAAATTGGAAAAAGAGATTGACACAAGCAAATCAAGAAGTGTCAGAACCCCTGAGAGGAGAAAAATATCGAGGAGTGGTAGCAGATGTTACCATCTCTCCTCGAAGCATTCTAGCAGGGAAACACACAGTAGTTCAAGCCTGTCCCCTACCAGAAAACACCAAAAATCTGGAAATGATGAATTGAAAGGGGAGATGAACAAGATCAAGCCTCCAACGTTTGATGGAGAACACAAGAAGGAGGAAGATGCCGAAACATGGTTGCTAGGCATGAGGAAATATTTCCAACTGCAAAATTATTCCTCTCATGCAGAAGGAAGAATTGCGATGTATCAATTGAAGGGAAAAGCATCCATGTGGTGGGATCAATTTGTGCAGGTGCAACACATTAGTGAGAAAGATATCACTTGGAAGGAGTTTAAGAGGTATTTCGAGAAGAAATACCTGACCAAAAGGTACTATGACAGAAAGATGAAGGAGTTTTTCGAACTCAAGTTGGGCAGCATGACCATCGATGAATTCGAACGAAGGTTTTTGGAACTACTGAAGTATGTTCCATTCATCAAAGATGAGGCTTTCAAGATTCAGAGATATCTGAGTGGACTACCACCTTCTATTGGTGACAAGATTCAGTATGATGATCCTAAGACTATGGAAGAAACATAAGAAGGGAAAAATGATTATATGAACAAAAAAGAGAAAGGCCTACTTTTCGGAAGGCTTGGGATGATTAGAAGAAGTTCAGGAAAGAGCAGAGGCAGAAGGGAAACAAGCCTCCCTTTTTCAGAAACAGTCCTCAGGGACAACCATCCTTTAGAGAGCCCAGGAAGGCTGAAGTGGGTGAGAAAATGCCAAGACTGCCACCGATGAAGTGTTGGGGTTGTAAAGGAAACCATAGGTACATAGACTCCCCCCACAGAAAAGATAAAGCGAGAACCGTCCACGGTGTTCAATAAGCTGAAATAGTGGAGGATATGAGCAGCAGGATGCCAAGGATCTATGCAGCCCTGGACAACAAGCAAGGATAATTTCAACCGCACATGATTGAAGTGGAAGGTATGATTACAAACCAACCACTAATTATTTTAATTGATTTAGGGGCTAGCCATAGTTATGTAGATCCTAGGGCGGTGGAAAGTTTGTGTTTAAAAATAAGCAAAGATGAAAAGTATTGGCTAGTGCAGTTAGCCACAAGAACCAAAAGGAAGGTCACTGAATTGGTTGAGTCCTGTTCAGTGGACATGAAAGGATTGAGCACTAAGGTTGAATTGAATATTATACCTTTAGGCTCTTACAATTGCTTAATTGGGATGGACTGGTTGGACCAACACCATGCCCTTCTAGACTTCCGTAATAAGAGGTTTACATGCTTGAACAAAGAGGAAAATCAGGTAATAGTCCAAGGAATTCCTAGAGTCGTGGCTGTTAGAGAAATCTCAGCCATGCAACTGAAGAAGTGTTACAGGAAAGGCTGTCAATTATTTACAGCCCGTGTGGGAGAAGCATCCAGAGATGCAGTCTTGAAGTTGGAAGACCATGAGGTACTCAAAGATTTCAGGGACATATTTCAGGAGGTATCTGGACTACCTCCGAAGAGGGACATCGATTTTTCTATAAATTTGATGCCTGGAGCAACTCCAGCTTCGAAAGCTCTTTATAGAATGAGTACACCAGAGCTGAAAGAGTTGCGATTACAGCTTGAAGAGTTTTTGAAGAAGGGGTACATTCGCCCAAGCGTGTCACCTTGGGGTGCCCCGATCCTATTCGTGAAGAAGAAAGATGGGATGTTGAGGCTGTGCATTGATTTCTGATAGTTGAATAAGGTAAATGTCAAGAACAAGTATCCTCTGCCAAGGATTGATGATCTTTTCGATCAGTTGAAGGGTGCGAGAATATTTTTGAAGATAGATCTCAGATCGGGATATCACTAGGTAAGAATAAAGGATGAGGACATCAACAAGGCCTCCTTTAGAACAAGGTACAGTCATTATGAATTCACAGTGGTGTCGTTTGGACTGACAAACACACCTGTTGTTTTCATGTGCTTAATGAATGGTGTATTCAGGGACTATTTAGACAAGTTTGTCATAGTCTTCCTGGATAACATATTGGTGTATTCCAAGTTGGAGGAAGAGCATGAACAACACTTGAGAATGGTTCTACAAGTGTTGAAAGAACACCAGCTATATACCAAGCTGAGAAAATGCTCATTTTATCAAAGGCAGATCCATTACTTGGGACATATTATTTCAGAAGAAGGGATCATTGTGGATCCTGAAAAGGTTGAGGCCATTCGAGAATGGTCAGCGCCAAGGAATGTGGTGGAAGTTAGATCTTTTATGGGTTTGGTGGGCTATTACAAAAGGTTTATAGTAGGGTTCTCAGAGTTAGCTCACCCTATTACTTCCTTGCAAAGGAAGGAGAAGAAGTTTCAGTGGACTGAAGAGTGTGAGAGCAGTTTCCAGCAATTGAAGCAACTGTTAACCAACGCTCCAATCCTGAAGATTGCAGATCCAAATATGGATTTCATGGTGTGCACAGATGCACGTAAGGAGGGTCTGGGAGGAGTTCTCAGCCAAGAGGGATTTTTAATCTGTTATGAATCTCAAAAGTTGAAAGAGCATGAAAGGAATTATGCCACTCACGATTTAGAACTGACAGCAATCGTCCACGCATTGAGGAAATGGAGACGTTACCTCATGGGAAGGAGATTCAAATTGAGAACAAACCACAATGGTATGAAGTATTTATTCGATTAGCCGAATTTAAATGCTAGGCAAACCAGATTGTTGGAGTTTCTGTGTGAATATGACTTTGATATCAAGCATATCAAAGGGAAAGAAAATAAGGTGGTTGATGCACTCAATAGAAAAGTGCACGAATTACATGCTACAACCATTAGCATGTATAGGACTGAGATTAAGGACAACATTTTGGAAGTTGCAAATGCTAATTTGCAGTACAGAGGTCTGGTAGCAAATCTACAACAGCGTGAGAGACCACATACCTAGGGAAGTTACACCTTGGGAAATGATGGCTTACTTCTGTATAAAAACATAGTGCATGTACCCAATGTCCGAGAATTGAAGCTGGCAATTCTAAAAGAAATACATAACGTGGCTTATGTTGGACATCTTGGATATCAGAAGACTGTGGCAGTAGTCAAAAGCCATTACTTTTGGTTGGGTTTGAAGAAAGAAATCACTAAATACGTCGCTAGATGTATGGAGTGCCAAAAAGTTAAGGCTGAGCATAGGCACCCAGCAGGGTTGCTACAGCCTTTACCCATTCCTGATTGGAAATGGAAAGTGGTGATAATGGATTTTATCACAGGATTTCCCAAAACAAGCAAGAAGCATGATTCAATCATGGTGGTGGAGGACAAGCTTACAAAATCTGCCCATTTTATTCCACTGAAAACCACTCACAAGGCAGCAGATGTTGCTGATATCTTATTAAAAGAAGTGGCATGCTTTCATGGAATTCCTAAGACGATTGTGTCTGATAGGGACTCGAAATTCACCTCAAATTTCTGGAAAGGATTGTTTAAGGGATTCAGAACGAATCTAAACTTTAGTACAGTGTATCATCCTGAGTTTGATGGTCAGACAGAAAGGGTGAACAGAGTAATAGAATACATACTAAGAATGTATGTGATGGATAAACCATAAAGGTGGGAAGACTACCTGCATTTGGTAGAATTCACCTACAATAATGGGTATCACTCATCGTTGAAGATGAGCCCATTTGAAGCACTTTATGGAAGAAAGTGCAACACTCCAGTGAGCTGGGATAATTCAACTAACAGAGCAGTAGTTGGGCCTGAGCTGCTCAAAGAGATGGAAGACCAAATGATAAGAATTAAATAGAATTTGAAAGTTGCCCAGGACAGGCAGAAAAGTTATGCTGATAGTAACAGAACCCACAGAGAATTCAAAGTGGGTGACCATGTTTTCCTGAAAGTGAAAACTAATAGGAGTTCCCTGAAGTTGGGAAGTTGCGCCAAGTTGGCAGCAAGATTTTGTGGGCCATTTGAAATCCTGGAAAGGATTGGGCCAGTTGCATACATGCTTGCATTACCTACATCTATGACTGTACATAATGTGTTTCATGTTTCATTGCTTAGGAAATATATACCTAATGTTGATCATGTTATCGATTGGAATGTGATTTAGGTAGAACCAGAAGGTGTCCTGCAAGTGCATCCTGTGTGCATATTGGACAGAAAAAGCAAACAGCTCTAGAATCGAGCTATAGAGATTGTAAAGGTCCAGTTGACCTAGCACAGTCTTGAGCATGCAACATGGGAGCATGCAGATGCTATGCGGGAAGAGTACCCACATATTTTTGAAAATTTTGAAAAGCTTGCAGAGACAGTGTAAGGTTGCACTGAGGATAGTGTAGAAATAAGGGGAGGGGGATTGTAGTGTCCCCAAGATCGAACCCTTTGTAAGTCTGATGTATGAAATGAATTGTAAATATGTGTTATAGGATGGTGAGCCAAGTTTGTATAAGCCGATGGGATTATGTGATTGTTAGGCCAGAGAGCCTAAGGGTTGGAGGCCAAGGGCCTGATTTTTGTACCTGTATGTAAGCAACGCATTAATAAAATAATAACATCACTGCGTGAAGACTGACACGATTAATGAGTGATGGGGGAATGAGATTCCACAGAGTGGGCAAGGAATTAGGGGCTGGAAGGTGGGAAAAGGGGCTAAGTGTTGAGCCTAGGGGCTTAAGCCTTGGGAATAATATTTTATTATTATTCCAAAGAACATGTGCATTTTATATTTTTTATCCTAAGTTCTTGGCAAGGGGAAAACATGCAAAGGGGATGCATGATGATGGAAGGCATGCAGTTCTAAGGGTGACAAGTGTCAACCGTAGTGAATGTGAATAAAACAACCAATATGAGCCGTGAGAGGGGTTCCTCCTCCATTCAACCCCTGACTGCCTGAGGTGAACTGGTCTGACCTCTATAGAGAAAACCCGCATGCATATTCTGAACCAAAAGACATGTATATGTGTTCGTTCTAGGATAACCAATACATCCTCTGTCTGAATAGTTTGATCCTGTGTTGACCCCTGCGTGGATTGTTTGTCACGCGTCCCTGAGAACCATAGCGTGAGTCTATCCTGTTTTGTTGGATTGAGAAATAAGAAGTGACCTTCCATTGTTGAACCTGTTGGAAAGCCCGTGTTTGTTTTTCCCGTGGGTTGTTGTGGCCACGCAGTGCCGGACTGCATGTGGCTTGTTGGCCAGTTGTACAACACTCTCTCATGGTGAGAGAGGTGATTGAGGTTGGAAGAACCGGTGGCTTGGCCTGTGAGTGACTCTCTCTAGGTGAGAGAGTGCGCAGAGGAAGGAGAAAACTCCTGGAAGGAATCCTGTAGCTGCCCCAAAGATCAGAGACTTCCGGTCCAGTCTGTTGCTGTAACCCAAGGCAAGGGAGGTTAGCAGTTGAAGGACTGTATAGATGATAGAGAAGGTGTATACTCCTGGGGTGGAACAAGCATGTGGGGAAGGAGAGTCTATGGGAAGTGAGTATGAGTGGTTCCTTGGAGAGAATTCCTTCCTTGTGACTATGTGTTTTCCCTGTAACCTCAGCCTAGCCTAAGATTCCTTGCCTTGGGGTGGAGCTTAGTCCCAGCTCGGGGGTGACCCACTTCTGAGTTGATGAGAAGTGTGGTCTAAGTCTGGGAGGTTCGTGGAAGGCTTGCACCTGGTTGGTGGAACTACTATTGTTTCCAAGATAAGTACCAGATGATGTTTTAATTTATGTTTCTGCATGTCTGTGTATTTATAATTATCATGTATTCTGCTGTGCATATGAATTAATGCTAATGCCACGTGTAAAATTATGATAGCAATAATTTTTAGACTTACTCTGAGCTCTAAATGTGTTTCATTGCTTAAATGCACGCTGTTTTATAATCTGAGAGTGAGTGTTATATTTCCGTGAAGTATGGTAACATAAAGGTTGCTACAAAGCATATTTCAATCAAGTATCACTTTCTGTAGGAACATGTTGTAGAGAATAACATCAGAGTTGACTATGTGGGAACAAAATAACAAGTGGCAAATAACTTTACAAAACCTCTTCCACGGAAATCCTTTCAGTATCTTTGCTAGAGACTCGGAGTAATTTCTACTCCAAAATGAATGTTTTTGAATGCTTATCTTATATGTCTTAGATTACACAAGGAAGCACCATAAAGAGGAAAATTCAAGTTGGGAGATCAGTTTCAGGAAGAGTTCAGTCAGGGGTAGTATCCCCAAGGATAGTTTAGTTAGGGGGATCAACCCCAGATGGAAAGATACCTTTGCCATTGATGACAAAGGGGGAGAGATTTAGTAGATGCACAACACATAGGCATGGTTCTTGGGGGAGTGATGGTCACAAGGGGAGCACGAGTGACATGATTTCAGTATTGCATCAGAGTTTTTCCATCAATGACAAAGGGGGATATTGTTGATTAATTGGGTTGGCTGTCATTGATATCAACCCTTGAAGAAAGTTCGGTATCGAATTACGGTAGCACAATGGTTTGGGTAATGGACCCATGTTTGTTTGATGGACAATGGTATGAGTTTTGATATATTTGCAGGTAATATTATTCTATATGGATAGTACTTGTCATGCCATTTCTGGTGGTATGTGGAACATCACATAACTCCTCACGGTTAGAGAGTTATGGCTATGTGAAGTTGGAGAACCCTCATGAGTCATCTAGAAGCCCCAAAAGGTCAAAGTAGTCAAAGTGTTTGTAAAGAAGAAATTATTTAAATAATAAAGTGAAGTGATGAATGTACTATAATTCAAAGAGGCTGCAAAATAAATTATTTAAATAATAAAGTTAATGGAGAATTTACTAATTATGGAAAATGGTTATGTTAAGTGGACAAGTGGTTATAAGTGGTTTAACCCTAAAATACAGAAAGTGGGTTAAGATGGTTAGAAGGTAACCCCTTGAGGAATCTACATAAAAGTATAAATAAGAGGCGAGGGTATCTCATTCAAATCACACTTGAATATCATTGAATATCCATTTTTGTGAAAGGTTATTTGGGAAAGTATTATTGATAGAGAAAAATTGCAGCAGAAAAAGTGCGGCAGGGAAAGTGCAGCAGAAAAAGTGTGGCAGGAAAACTGCAGCAGAAAAAATGCGGCATGAAAACTATGGCATAAAAAGTGCGGCAGAAAAAATGATCTAAAAAT
>JZKD02S2265353.1:9310-23344 GCA_000966675.3 Picea glauca
TCTGAGGAGTCAGACAGAGACGTGTTGAGGCACAGGACTGAAGTCATCACCTCATATAGAAGGAAGACTTTTGGGGTTACTGAACACCTCAAGAGTCAAGGCAGTATAGCTGAGACGTTGTTGTGGACAGAACCTTTGAGGAGTTCTGTAGGAGCTCTACCAAGAGGGTATCGAGTGTGTGTAAGGAAATAACTCTGCTGTGAGTTCAGAAAGACCAGAATTATGTTGAGGATTTTGAGGAGCTCCGTCTGGAGGACATCGAGCGTAGTGTGTAGGTGCAAGGAGAAAGTGTAACTGGTGTGTGTTCTGTGGCAGAGATACTCCGCTAGGAGGGCGTTCAGGGAGTGTGCAGATAGCACAGGAGGAAGGAACTCATTGAGTTCTATCATCTACGTGAAGGTCCACTGAGGGAAATTTTACTGGGTTGTTGGATACTCAGAAGTACTCAGCAATAGGTAGCTTGAGTTGGAAGACTACCAGGAGGCATTGTATTCTCCATCTACAGGAGAAAGAGAAGAAGAATCGAGCTTCTGTAGAGGTCGAAGCTACAGGAGAATCTCATGAGGGATAGTTTCGTCGTGAGGTCGTGGGACAGACCCAGGAGAAAGTTCGCACAGAAGGGAGCCTCGGAACCGAAGGAATCTCCAAAGAGGAGGATTGACGACCAGGGTTCGTAGAAGAGGATCACGAAATCTCGCTGACCGCTAGATCATGGGGAATTTGCGAGGGATTTAACCCTTAGGCATAGGAAGGGATAACCAAGACCTATCGATATTCAACATATCGAAATTCTCGGGGTAGAGAGTTTCGTGTTGATCGAAATCATGACCGGTGATTTCTCGAATTATTCGGAGCCGTTGATTTCCACGGGACAGGTGGCGTGAGATCCCGTGAGATCGAGACTCGGCATTCGAGACTTTCCATTGGAAAGGAATCTTGAATGGTGAAATCGTGATCACGCGATTCCCGATCACACGAGTGAAGGAGGTGACGTGACAGGAGAATAGTGCACGTGCATCGGGTTCGAAGTTCGGGGTTTTGTGGAGCGAGTGAATTTCCGCATCAAAGGTGCCCATTTCTTGATAGGGAAATCCCCGACTGAAGTGGAACGTTGACCCTTTGACCCATCGGGGTTCGGGGTTTTGAATTGCACCAGAATCATGCTCGCGTGTTTCGCGACATCGCGAAACCCGATTTCCCGAGAGCAAGGGGAGATCACAGGAGGAGTTACTGTGGGTAGTGAGAAATCCCGAGAGGAGTTGGAAGAGTTCTTTGACTCTTCGGGCCTGGGTTGAGAAGGTCCTGGTGAAAGCGGGTTTCCTAGCGGGCGGCTTCGCACCAAGTGGTATCAGAGCTAGTTCTTGTCTGTATATTTCAGGCAAGAGGAGGAAAGAGAAAGTGGAAGAAGACAGAGTTATTGGAGGACTCTATAAGGTGATTTTTGTAGGTAGGCAGTAATCGAGTAGACAGTCAGCAGGACTGTGAGAAGATGAAGCTGGAACACTCAAAGATGTGGAGTGATAGCAGTCGATCTGCCAGGGAGGTAGATAGACACAATAGCATGGCTGCTGAAGGCCATGAGCCTGCTGAAAAGAAGAGCTCGAAGCTGATGAGCGCGTCAGAAATGGATAAAGAACTCGCTGATATAAAGCGAGAGATGGAGGAGCTCGAAATAAACATGCGGCAGAATAAAAATCAGAGATGGGTACCTGAGTGGCCCATGAAGACGCAAAAGGTGAAATGGCCAATCAGGGGACTGATGGTCAAGAGACAGCGCAGGCTGTTGAAAAGATGGTTGAGGTTCGTTGAAGACCTCAAGGCCACAGAAGAAAAGATGATTTGTTACTATTGGACAGAGACTAGAAAAAGTATCGATGATTGGGATGATGATGGAGAATCTGAATTGGGATCATCTGATGATCTCAAAAGTTACCATGAAGATAGAGCAGAAAAAATTCCAGTTTGCCTAGAAGGAAATAGGTGGAGATCAGCTGAGGATCTCACGGACTGTCAGGAGGACAGTGAGGGAATTTCGTGTTGCCAACTGGGCAATGGACAGGGATCACTGAGGGATCTCAGAGACTGCCAGGAGGGCAGCGGAAGCATATTGAGCTGCCGGGAGGGCAGAGATAAATATTTGAGACTGTCTGAAAGTTTCATGAGCTCAGAAACAAGTCGGATTCAGCCAGAGGAGCTAATGGAGCAGGTGAGCTCGAGATTCGACTGTGATCAGCATGTACAGCTGACAGCAGAAAAAGATCAGAGGAGTCGGATGATGATTGCAGGAATTTCCATATTCCTGCCATCTACCCAGGAGGAGGCAGAAAATTGTGTTGCAATTGGTGCAACAGCATAACAGTCACAGTTAGAGGTGATTGTCAAAAGGAAATTAGAGCATACCTTAAAATCTGCCCAAGCAGGGATGAAATAAGAAAGGGAGTATTCCGGGAAATGTCTCAATGCATTCAGCGTTGAAGCTGAGGAAACTGCAACAGGGGAACTTGCAGTAGAAGATGGAGAGGGAGAGCCTTCTGAGGAATGGATCATTACTTTCAGTCAGGAAGTTGAGAGAACTGGAGCCAATAGAATTATCACTCCATGGGAGATGGAGCTGGAGATGCTAGAGGATTGGTTAAACAATTCAGAGCCAGCAAGAGAACTGGCAGAATTTGAGCTGTCAGGGAAGAGGATGAATGAGCAGAAGGTCAGTCAAGAAGAAACTACAGAGCTAAAGTCTGCAGCAGAGTGGAAACTTGAGGCCACAGATGGAGATGGAGATGAAGATGAAAGAGAGGATGGCATGGGAGATCATAGCAATGTGCCAAGAATTTTTGCAGCTGAGGAGACTGCAGCAACAAAGCTAGCCACTGGAACAGTTGGATGAGGTGATTGGGGACATCAGGGAGCTGATGTTGAAATCTGTAGACTCTGCCCGCAAGGAACAGTTGGGCAGAAAAGAAGAAGAGGCAGTAGTAATAGCAGTGCAGCGGAAGCAGTAGCAACAGCCAAATGAAGCAGATGGGAAGCTTCATATGTTTGTTTGAGATTCGGGTGGATTTCCAACAACCTAGAGGGGAAGCTCATGAGCAGGAGCTCATGATTTTTCAGCTATGGAGTATGATGCAGGAGCATCTCTCGATGCAGCCAGCTAGCCAGCCACGTCAGCGCGCACACATTTGAAGGCTGAAGAGAGGCGTAGCCTCATTTTGAATTTGAAATTAAATGTAAATTAATGTCTTAGGCTGTTGAGCCATGGAAGCCATGCCTTTGCGCAGGCAGTAGATAAGATCGACATTTAATGTGTTGTATGGATGAGATCTAGATCTGATCCGGGCCTAGATAGCCCATTCATTGTAATTAATTGTAATTAATTAGAGTAGATGAATCTTGGAGGGAAGCTCTAAGAGCCCCTCAGGTAAAAGAGATATAGAGATATCATTTTGAGAAGGTCTGATAAGAAGAGAAGAGCCGAGAGAGAGCTCAAGGAGGACCTTGTAAAATATATAGGCATTTGCCATTATTAATACAGAGCAGTTTTTCCTGCATTTTTCTGTCATTATATGCATGTCTGTGTGTGTGTTCGTTATATGCTGCATTTGTGTATTGTGATTATGCCATTGCAGGGAGTGTGTTTGATTTCAGGTTTGAGAGGTCTTTGAGGTTTCATGCCATGAGGGCGTGACAGAGTGTTGAGACTCTGAATACCGGTGCACAGAGGATGCACTTCTGAACTCTGAGGAGTCAGAAAGAGACGTGCTGAGGCACAGGACTGAAGTCATCACCTCATATAGAAGGAAGAATTTTGGGGTTACTGAACACCTCAAGAGTCAAGGCAGTATAGCTGAGACGCTGTTGTGGATAGAACCTCTGAGGAGTTTTGTAGGAGCTCTACCAAGAGGGTATCGAGTGTGTGTAAGGAAAGAACTCTGTTGTTAGTTCAGAAAGACCAAAATTTTGTTGAGGATTCTGAGGAGCTCCGTTTGGAGGACATCGAGTGTAGTGTGTAGGTGCAAGGAGAAATTGTAACTGGTGTGTGTTCTGTGGCAGAGATACTCCACCAGGAGGGCATTGAGGGAGTGTGCAGATAGCACAGGAGGAAGGAACTCATTGAGTTCTATCATCTGCGTGAAGGTCCACTGAGGGAACTTTTACTGGGTTGCTGGATACTCAGAAGTACTCAGCAACAGGTTGCTTGAGTTGGAAGACTGCCAGGAGGCATTGTATTCTCCATTTGTGGGAGAAAGAGAAGAAGAACCGAGCTTCTGTAGAGGTCGAAGCTACAGGAGAAGCTCAGGAGGGATAGTTTCGTCATGAGTTCGTGGGACAGACCCAGGAGAAAGTTCGTACAGAAGGGAGCCTCGGAACCGAAGGAATCTCCAAAGAGGAGGATTGACGGCCAGGGTTCGTAGAAGAGGATCGTGAAATCCCGCTGACCGCTATATTGTGAGGAAGCTGCGAGGGATTTAACCCTTAGGCATAGGAAGGGAGAACCAAGACCTATCGGTATTTGGCGTATCGGAATTCTCGGGGTAGAGAGTTTCGTGTTGATCGAAATCGCGACTGGCGATTTCCTGAATTATTCGGAGCCATTGATTTCCAAGGGATAGGTGGCGTGAGATCCCATGAGATCGAGACTCGGCATTCGAGACTTTCCATTGCAAAGGAATCGTGAATGGAGAAATCGCGATCATGCAATTTCTGATCACACGAGTGAAGGAGGTGACGTGACAGGAGAATAGTGCACGTGCATCGGGTTCGGAGTTCGGGGTTTTGTGGAGCGAGTGAATTGCCACATCAAAGGTGCCCATTTCTCGATAGGGAAATCCCCTACTGAAGTGGAACGTTGACCCTTTGACCCATCGGGGTTCGGGGTTTTGAATTGCACCAGAATCGTGCTCGTGCGTTTCACGACATCGCGAAACCTGATTTCCCGAGAGCAAGGGGAGATCGCAGGAGGAGTTACTGTGGGTAGCGAGAACTCTCGAGAGGAGTTGGAAGAGTTCTTTGACTCTTCGGGCCTGGGTTGATAAGGTCCTAGTGAGAGCATTTTGCCTAGCGGGCGGCTTCGCACCAAGTGGTATCAGAGGTAGTGCTTGTCTGTATATTTCAGGCAAGAGGAGGAAAGAGAAAGCTGGAAGAAGACAGAGTTATTGGAGGACTCTGTAAGGCGATTGTTTGTAGGTAGGCAGCAATTGAGTAGACAGTCAGCAGGACTGTGAGAAGATGAAGCTGGAACACTCAAAGATGTGGAGTGATAGCAGTCGATCTGCCAGGGAGGTAGATAGACATAGCAGCATGGCTACTAAAGGCCAGGAGCCTGCTGAAAAGAAGATCTCGAAGCTGATGAGCACGTCAGAAATGGATAAAGAACTCACCGATATAAAGCGGGAGATGGAGGAGCTCAAAATAAACATGTGGCAAAATAAAAATCAGAGATGGGTACTTGAGTGGCCCATGAAGATGCAAAAGGTGAAATGGACAATTAGGGGGTTGATGGTCAAGAGACAGCGCAGGTTGTTGAAAAGATGGTTGAGGTTTGCTGAAGACCTCAAGACCACACAAGAAAAGATGATTTGTTACCGTTGGCCAGAGACTGGAAAAAGTCTCAACGATTGGGATGATTATGGAGAATCTGAATTGGGATCATCTGATGATCTCAAGAGTTACCATGAAGATAGAGCAGAAGAAATTTCGGTTTGCCTAGAAGGAAATAGGTGGAGATCAACTGAGGATCTCACGGACTGTCAGGAGGACAGTGAGGGAATTTTGTGTTGCTAGCTGGGCAATGGATAGGGATCACTGGGGGATCTCAGAGACTTCCAGGAGGGCAGCGGAAGCGTATTGAGCTGTCAGGAGGGCAGAGATAAATATTTGAGACTGTCTGAAAGTTTCATGAACTCAGAAACAAGTCAGATTCATCCAGAGGAGCTAATGGAGTAGGTGAGCTCGGGATTCGATTGTGATCAACATGTACAGCTGACAACAGAAAAAGATCAGAGGAGCCAGATGATGATTGTAGAAATTTACATATTCCTACCATCTTCCTAGGAGGAGGCAGAAAATTATGTTGCAATTGGTGCAACAACAGAACATTCACAGTTAGAGGTGACTGTCAAAAAGAAATTAGAGCAGACCTTAAAACCTACCCAAGCAGGGATGAAAGAAGAAAGGGAGTATTCCAAGAAATGTCTCAATGCATTCAGCGTTGAAGCTGAGGAAACTGCAACAGGGGAACTTGCAGCAGAAGATGGAGAGGGAAAGCCTTCTCAGGAATGGCTCATTACTTTCAGCCAGGAAGATGAGAGAACTGGAGCCGATAGAATTATCACTCCATGGGAGATGGAGCTGGAGATGTTGGAGGATTGGTTAAACAATTCATAGCCAGCAAGAGAACTGGCAGAATTTGAGCTGTCAGAGAAGAGGATGACTGAGCAGAAGGTCAGTCAAGAAGAAACTGCAGAGCTAAAGTCTGTAGCAGAGTGGCAACTTGAGGCCACAGATGGAGATGGAGATGAAGGTGAAAGAGAGGATGGCATGGGAGATCATAACAATCTACCCATGTGCCAAGAATTTTTGCAGCTGAGGAGACTGCAGCAACAAAGCTAGCCACTGGAACAGTTAGATGAGGTGATTGGGGACATCAGGGAGTTGATGTTGAAATACGCAGACTCTGCCCGCAAGGAACAGCTGGGCAGAAAAGAAGAAGAGACCGTAGCAACAGCAGTGTAGTGGAAGCAGCAGCAGTAGCCAAATGGAGCAGATGGGAAGCTTCAGATGTTTGTTTGGGATCCGGGTGGATTTCCAACAACTTAGAGGGGAAGCTCATGAGCAGGAGCTCATGATTTTTCAACTGTGGAGTATGATGCAGGAGCATCTCTCCATGCAGCTAGCCATCCAGCCACGTCAGCACGCACACATTTGAAGGCTGAAGAGAGGCGTAGCCTCATTTTGAATTTGAAATTAAATGTAAATTAATGTCTTAGGCTATTGAGCCATGGAAGCCATGCCTTTGCGTAGGTAGTAGATAAGATCGGCATTTAATGTGTTGTATGGCTGAGATCTAGATCCGATCCGGGACTAGACAACCTATTCATTGTAATTAATTGTAATTAATTAGAGTAGATGAATCCTGGAGGGAAGCTCTAAGAGCCCCTCAGGTAAAAGAGATATAGAGATCTCATTTTGAGAAGTTCTGATAAGAAGAGAAGAGTCGAGAGAGAGCTCGAGGAGCACCTTGTAAAATATACAGGCATTTGCCATTATTAATACAGAGCAGTTTTTCCTGCATTTTTCTGTCATTATATGCATGTCTCTGTGTGTGTTCGTTATATGTTGCATTTGTGTATTGTGATTATGCCATTGCAGGGAGTGTGTTTGATTTCAGGTTTGAGAGGTCTTTGAGGTTTCATGCCATGAGGGCGTGACAGAGTGTTGAGACTCTGAATACTGGTGCACAGAGGATGCACTTCTGAACTCTGAGGAGTCAGACAGAGACGCATTGAGGCACAGGACTGAAGTCATCACCTCATATAGAAGGAAGACTTTTGGGGTTACTGAACACCTCAAGAGTCAAGGCAGTATATCTGAGATGATGTTGTGGACATAACCTCTAAGGAGTTTTGTAGGAGCTCTACCAAGAGGGTATCGAGTGTGTGTAAGGAAAGAACTCTGCTGTGAGTTCAGAAAGACTAGAATTCTATTGAGGATTCTGAGGAGCTCCGTCTGGAGGACATCGAGCATAGTGTGTAGGTGCAAGGAGAAAGTGTAACTGGTGTGTGTTCTGTGGCAGAGATACTCCGCCAGGAGGGAATTGAGGGAGTGTGCAGATAGCACAAGAGGAAGGAACTCATTGAGTTCTATCATCTATGTGAAGGTCCACTGAGGGAACTTTTACTGGGTTGTTGGATACTCAGAAGTACTCAGCAATAGGTTGCTTGAGTTGGAAGACTGCCAGGAGGCATTGTATTCTCCATCTGCGGGAGAAAGAGAAGAAGAATCGAGCTTCTATAGAGGTCGAAGCTACAGGAGAAGCTCAGGAGGGATAGTTTCATCGTGAGGTCGTGGGACAGACCCAGGAGAAAGTTCGAACAGAAGGGAGCCTCAGAACCGAAGGAATATCCAAAGAGGAGGATTGACGGCTAGGGTTTGTAGAAGAGGATCGCGAAATCCCGCTGACCACTAGATCGTGGGGAAGCTACGAGGGATTTAACCCTTAGGAATAGGAAGGGAGAACCAAGACCTATCGGTATTCGGCGTATCAGAATTCTCGGGGTAGAGAGTTTCGTGTTGATCGAAATCGCGATCGGCGATTTCCCGAATTATTCGGAGCCATTGATTTCCACGGGACAGGTGGTGTGAGATCCTGTGAGATCGGGACTCAGCATTCGATACTTTCCATTGCAAAGGAATCGTGAACGGCGAAATCGCAATCACGCGATTCACGATCACACGAGTGAAGGAGGTGATGTGACAGGAGAATAGTGCACGTGCATCAGGTTCAGAGTTTGGGGTTTTGTGGAGCGAGTGAATCGCCGCATCAAAGGTGCCAATTTCCCAATAGGGAAATCCCCGACTGAAGTGGAATGTTGACCCTTTGACCCATCAGGGTTCGGGGTTTTGAATTGCACCAGAATCGTGCTCGTGCGTTTCGCGACATCGCGAAACCCAATTTCCCGAGAGCAAGGGGAGATCACAGGAGGAGTTACTGTGGGTAGCGAGAACTCCTGAGAGGAGAGTTCTTTGACTCTTCGGGCCTGGGTTGAGAAGGTCCTAGTGAGAGCGGGTTGCCTAGCGGGCGGCTTCGCACCATTCATGAAATATCAAAAATTTTGAAGCAATTTTTGTTTTCATGTGTTTAAACAGCTTGTTATGAATTAAGGTAGTACTTGATGGTGTGTAATGAATTTTGGTAATACTGGATCCTCACCATAATATCACTAGTACAAGCATTGGGGTGTAATGAATTGTGTTAATATTGCATTCTCATCATAATATCACGAATACAAATATATATATATATAAGTAAAAAAGGTGTTTTCTATTACTATGTTGTTATAGTACAAAAATGCCACATGTCATCAGTCTACCACCTATTATGCCAAATTAGCGAAAACAAGAACAACTAGAAAACTATGATACTTTTATTCCAAAATTCTATCTTCCATCTGTCGTACCAAATGGAAACCAGAGTAGGTGGTGGATTCATGTTCTTACATAACTATTCTAGGAGTCTCAGACAAACTAACAACTAAAAAAAGAAAACAAAATTGTAAATCTACATCATCCCAGTACAGAGATATGGGTAGGAATTGTACAAGGAACCCATTGCAAAGAACCATAGATTAAGAATTGACACATGGGGGTACGTTGTCTAGAGATCTGATGAGAGGGTCATCCCTGGGATGGAGCACAGAAGGCTTTGCATAGGTCGGGAAAAACTAATTAGATGGTGCATTCGAGAATGTGTCATACAACATGTCAATCTGTTGAATCATGAGGGTGTCCCGGTGGAGCCGATCTTCCATTTGTCTCCTAAGCTCAAAGATGAGCTCTAGCTTCTCTAGGATTAATAGAGGAGGTGAAGCAGGGAAAAATTCAGGGATTGCAAAGAATGGTGGAGGTTCCAAGACTGGGTGGTCCCCCCACGCAGTGACCTTTTCCTCCAAACTGGTGCCAATGTACTCCACCTTGATCGTCTCTGCTTATTCCCTTCTTTTGTTGCTGGTATCGTGAGATGAAACATTTGAGTCCAAGAAGAGAATTCCCGATGGCACCTTCCATGGCATCCTGGGCACTAATACTCATTGTGTTGTGGCTGGGGAACTACAAGTCGTATGGAACTGTGAAGAGGATGGATTCTGGAGGACCCTGGATGGGTTCCTCCAAAATCACCTCCTCAACATAAGCCATTTGTGGAGTTCTTAGCCTCTCCATGCGCTGAGTCTGGGATATGGATAGGGCTCATTCTAGCTATTGCACCCATATTTGTCGGGAAACATAACTATACCAGATTGGGTCGCACCTCGACTTACCCCTCTCCCTCGGCATGGCTAGGATATGAGGGTTGAAAATTCATTGTGTGACTATGAGGAAGAACCATTGCTCATTGGTCCCTTTCTCAGAGCATGCAAGGTGGTAGAGCATGAAGGAGAAGTAGTGTCAACCCATGCCAAGTGGGAGATTTAACCAATGGGTCGACATGACCCCTGTACTCACATGATCTCTGCAATTAAACATCAATGTTGCCATTATCCTAACTCAAGGGATTTTTCCTCCTGTTCTCTACAGGAAGTAATGGTCACCCTTCATTCAAGACAGAGGTGAAGGGAGACGGCCTGTCATATTTATGTCTTGATTCCTGGGTAGGCTACATGGCCTCCCATTTCTACGTGGCACCCCATGCAAGACCAAATAATATCTTCTGGCTAAGTCCATACAATGGTATGCTAGCCTATTATGTGGAGAGGTTTTCATATTCCAGTGAATCACCTCCTCCATAGTATCCATGCCCTCATTTGCCAGACAATCAGTGATTTTGTTCTCCTCTCTTTTCACATGGGAGGGGATAAGGGTGAGATTTGACTGTAAGAAGGATTTGAAATCTTCCAGCAATCCTGAGAGTCTCCAACTGGGTGAGACCTCCAGAGGGTGTGATCCATGAATGATTTTAGTGATAAGTTGGATAATGATCTGGGAGTCGCCCTCCACTATAAGATGATGAAAGTCGTGATCTATTTCAATCTTGATCCCTCTGAGAAATCTCTAGAGCTCTATTTCATTATTTGTGTTAATTCCTAGATAACCTACTGCATAATATAGAATTTTCCCATCCTTGTCACGAAGGACCACACCAAATCCTATTGGACCCGGATTCCCTTTTGACGTGCCATCAAATTTCCATTTAATAAAAACTGGGGTTGGGGGGGACCAAGTTTGTTATCCACAATTTTGGTCATTGTGATGATAGTATGATGATGTTATGATGATGGAAAATCAAGCTCTTCATTAAGAACACTTTCCTGAGAAAAGTTACACTTGTCTGTTTCCAAAAATCATATTTTTAAAAGAGGTTCGCAGGCTACCTATATATTTACCTGCGAGAATGCCTGATTCTCGCAGGTTGCATTAAGCTGGAGTGCGAGGGGTTCGCACTATACCTCATTATCAGGGTGAGAACATCTTCTTAAAGAGGAAAAAGATAAAGTTCTCGAGCCTTCTAGAAGGGAATCTTCGAGAAGAATGAATTGGCTAGCGAATGGTTATCTAAGTACTGGTTTTCCTGATATCTTGGGATCATTTCCTATCCAAGTAACTAATCTATCTTCTCCTATATATTGAGGAGATTACTCATGGAAAAGGTTAGAAGCAAACTAGCAAGAGATTGATAGGAGAATTAGTGCAAGACTGTATGGAGGACTGATGCTACAACAGCTAGAGACAACGACAAAGTCATCAAAAGTGGTTGATTTTCTTCATGCATGAGCAAGTGTGTGTGTCAGAGCTAGGATCCATCGAAAGGATATCTAAAACATCAAGACTCAGGTTGTAAGTTTCACTTTCAATTAATTCAATACAGTAATATGTTCCTTTCCCATAAAGATGATGTCACTTTATTACATAATTCCTTGATCATATGTATAGATTAGCCATTGAATATATTGATCTGCCTTCACTTCGATTGGTTTGTATTGTTGTGATCTGAATGGGACAAGAGCATTGGAGCGAAGCTTGGAACAACAGAGACCTAAGGAAAGCGTTCATAAGGTATGTACATGATCCTAGTCTCTTAGTTCATTCAATAGGTTAAATCTAGGGAAAATGTATTATTCTGTCCTGTTTTGTTCTAGATCCAGGTGGATCTAGGGAGATCGGTTTGTGTCCGCACTCACGGATTTATCCTGAAACAAAGTGCATGGTCTATTCCTAGTCCTAGTGATGCCAATAGTCTATTTTCCATCAGTGAGGTTAAGTTGCAAAGCCTGTAGGATATGACTCTGTCCATGATTGCAGTTAAGGTCCTCCTGGGTCCACTGCCCAACTCTAATCATTTCTCGAATCAAGTTTATAATTATTTCTTACGTTCAGAGAGGGGGGGAGGGCATCAAGCTAAAATTCCTTTTGTTTCTTTATTTCCATATTTTTCACATTGTGAATCTAGGTAAAAATTGCCAGATGTGATCCAGGATTGGATTTTGATAGGAAATCGAGTCCCAATTCTCCACTATGCTTATTATGTTAGCTCGATTTCTGTTGTAGTGACACATTAGTTGTGCTCCCATAGCCCAAATGATCTCACTTTAGTTTCATAGGTTAAATAGGTGCTCCATAGTGTCTTCTTGTTGCTAACAAAGGGGACATATTGAGGGGCCCACAAACCCATGCTTCTGAAGATTATCCCAAGGAAGTATGCGATTTTGGATAGTAAGCCATAGGAAGATTGACACTTTCGACCATAATCTTGGATTCCATATCTTTCCTTAGATGTGCTCCCTTGGTTTCTCCTTGCATTTTTCTTGTAGATGATAAGCTACTTTGACTGAGAAACTAGCTATTTTGGAGTGCCCCCATATTAGTATGTATGGACCTTCCCTGATGTGTGAGTAAAATCATGCTAATGTGTCTCAGTTTTTCCACCTTTATGGCCATGAAGTTTTATAAAAAATGATGAATCTAAAATATTTTCTCTTAAATTTACAAAATTATTAAGAGTTAGATGATAGTATAAGAAAGAAAACTTTTCAATTTGAATAAATTTTTATATGGTATTTTTTCTAAAATTTAATATATATTTTTATGTGAGTTATTCCATTTTTTTTAAAAAGTCATTCATTATTATTTTACACATATTTTAAGGAATAACAAAACTACAACCCCATTTCCATGTCCATTTTATTTTTTTAATTCCAATTTCTTCAAGATGTTTCTTGTAAATGCTCTCAAAATTGTTAAACAATTATTATTATTTTTTTCATCATATTTTTGAATTATTGTTAAAATATGAATATAAATAATATTTTTTATGTATATGTCAAATAGCACCAAAAAAATACCAATTTAAATCCTTATAACAATTATTTTTTTATATAAGTTTTTTAAGAACATATAAAGAAATGTTAAAATAATTTTTTTAGTTTTTTTAGATATATTTTGAATTTTTATAATAATAATTTAAATAAATTTATAATAACATGTTTTAGATTATCAAAAATATAATATATAAATATATAACATATTAAAAAACCAATAAAAAAATTATATATATTCAAAATTAACTCATCCAAATTTATCTTGTATAATTGTTTTAACAAAAGATACATAAAATTTATATATTTTCAAAAGCCATAAAATGGATATCTTCATGAAAATAGGTTTTATGGAGGGAGTTATAGTGCCAAACCATATAACGTAGCACCCGAACCTAAAACCTAGGTTCAATATTACCATCCCCATGGAAAGTCATCCAATTTCATATGTTCGCCCGAAGGAATTCCATAGTGAATTGTATACGTAAGAGGAGTGTGTTTGAATGCATTTCAGACGAACCAATCACGTGGTGGAATGAGTTCTTACATGGAAAGAGTTCGTTTGAAAGCATTTTAGAACCAATCACCTGTTGAAATGAGTTATTTTATGGAAGGAGTTTGGTCAAACTATTTATATATATAATTTTGTGGAAGGATTTACACTAATTTTTGAAATGAAATATTAATTTTATTTATTATTAAATAGAGTCAACATATTATTTATCGTGAAAAATTTTAGCTAAATATTTTTTTAAGAAGGAAATACCAATTATATATATTTTCCAACATAAACTATATTATGTAAATATATTACTAATTATAATATTATCGTCATAAAAATTCTGAACATATTTCGATAGAATTCATGTTTGTCCGAATTTGTGGTGTTATTTTTTTATGTATATAGATATAGATTCTCACGAACATCTTTATTCGTGCGAATATAATTCCACCATAATTCCCAATCCTAAGTGTAATTTGTTATTTTATGGTTTGGTCAATTGATTAATAC
>JZKD02S2265375.1:0-13506 GCA_000966675.3 Picea glauca
GCTCCATTTGTATACAACTCAAAGTGGGCAAGTGGAAACAACCACATGTTATCTCATCCCGTGAGGACCATGCTTAAAAGCTACACCATAAGGGGACCACTTTGGAGATATATACACTTATGTCAAGGCTCCTTCAAGTCTCTACAAGTCTCTTCAAGGCTTCTTCAAGTGGACACATCATCATCACTTTTATGGGATTCTACGATTTGTTTTAGGGATTATTCTAAGGTTGACATCAATGACAACCAATTTTCCAACAATATCCCCCTTTGGAATTGATGGAAACTTAGTTAAAAAACTATGCTCCCCATGTCTTCATGCTCTGATCCCAATGACTATATTTTCCTGTTGTCTTCATGTTGACTCCCCCTATATTCATGCTTCTAGTTTTACTATTTTTCTCACCCCCTTTGACATCAATAGCAAAGGATAACTCCCCTTGACTATATTCCCCTTCTTTTTTCTTGCAGAAGGTTATGGAAATCAATTTGGAGTAGAAATTAATCCCATTTTTTTTCAAGGATACTCAAAGGTCTCCCTAGGAAGAGGCTTTGTGAAGATGTCTACAATATGTTCTTTTTTCCCAATGTACTCCAACTTGATATTATTTTTTGTGACTTATTCTTGCAAAAAGTGGAACTTAATAGGAATATGTTTTTTCTTGGAATGCATCATTGGAGTCTTGGAGATGTTTATAGCTCCGATGTTGTCATAGAGTATTGGAATAGGATCATCATATCTTACTTGTATGTCTTGCAGGGTTTGCTTCATCTAGAGAATCTGAGTACAACATGATGCTGCTGCGATATATTATGCTTCTGTTATGGATACAAAAATTGAATATTTATTCTTTCTCAACGAGGACACTAAGAAGTCACCTAAGTAGAAATGTGCTCCACTTGTGCTTCTGTCATCAATACTTCCTTCCCAATTTGCATCCATGTAGGTGACCGTAGTTAACTTATTTCCTTTCAGATACCATAGCCCAAAATATTTTGTTCCTTTAATATATCTAAATATCCTTTTCACAACTAGAACATGAGTTTCCTTTGGTGCCGCTTGATATCTTGTGACCTATCCAACTGCTTGCATTACATATGGTCTTGAAGCTGTCACATAGAGTAGACTACCAATCATTGATCTGTAGATTCTTTGATCCACTTATTTATATTAATCATATTTTCTCAATGATCCAGGTGGATATCGGTGGCCTCCCACCTTTTCCGACTGGCTCAAAACAATTTTCTGGCAAATGTGGCAATTTACTATTTTTAACAGTTTTTAACTTCTGGGGCCATTTTGAGGGCCCGAATGAAGGTTTTTCGAGATCAAGGTTCTCAATGATAGTCAAAATCATAATTGAGCCCCCAAAATGAATCTCCTCAATGATACCTTTCCAACAAGCTATCATATGCCTAAAACGAAGATCATATGCAAAAGTTACGACCCCGGGAAGTTGATGTACTAACTTACCCAAACAGGGCCACATGGCTTTTGGCGCTTCATATCCTAGGGTTAGGTTTTTGGATGTATATGAATTTTGGCATTCCTGTTTATTGTAAAAAGGCCTTCAGAGCCTCATTGTAATCATCTTCTTGCAAATGTGAGTAGCCGTCACATCTCTTCTCAGAGACAAGTTTCCACCATTCTATCAAGTCTTTCACTCTGTATTTTACAGTCTCTATACATTTATTTCATTAATAGAAATCGTGCATTACTATATATCTGTGTTTATGGTTGCATCTCTGATATATTTATGTTATATTATTGGATATACACGATATCTCTGTGCATTTCTTTATTATATCTTCGTTCTCATTTCGTGCCGAAAATAATCCAGATCACTCAACTTTCAACCGATAACCATAGAAGTACTCATAGATTTACAGTCTTCCATTTTGAACTTATTTAACATTTCCTTGATGTTCTTGGTTTGGTACATGAAAATTCCTTCATCTAGTTGAGATATCTGGAGTCCCAAGAAGAAATTCAACTCCCCAAGTAGGGACATTTCAAATTAATTATGCATATCCTTGGAAAAAATCTGACTCAATCTATCATCATCACCTCCAAAGATGATGTCATCAACATACACTTCAATAATAATCATACTACCTTCATCCAATTTTATGTAGAGTTTATTGTCTGTATCATCCATTATGAATCCTTGTTGTTGTAAGTACATTTCTAGTATTGAGTACCAATCTATCGGAGTTTGATTAAGTCCATACAAATCTTTCTTCAATTTGAAAACATAGTCTTCCTTTTCTTATAGTAGAAACCCTTATGGTTGTTCTATGTAGACTTCTTCTTCTAATTCTCCATTTAAAAAAGATGATTTTACGTCCATTTGATACACTTTGATTCTTTTGGCGCATGCATAAGGAAAGAACATTCTCATTTCTTCCTTTCTTTCCACAGGAGAAAATGTTTATTCAAAATATATTCCTTCAACTTGAGAAAATCCCTTGCACACTAGTTTTTCTTTGTTTCTGGTTACCTGCCCATCTTATTTTAGCTTGTTTTTGAAGACCCATTTTGTTCCAATCACATTTTTGTCCTTTTTCCTTGGAACTAGTTCCCATGTCCGATTCTTATATATTTGATTTAGTTCTTATTCCATAACCTTTATCCAATGTTCATAATTTCTAGCTTCCTCAAATTTACTTGGTTCAACTGTGGACAATAATGAAAAATTTCCTTGTTCAGGTGTATGTGCTTTCCTTCTTCTTCTGGTTTCTACTCTGATATTTCTATGTCCAATGATTTGTTCTAATGGATGATTATTCTGAACCCGATGGTTAGGTGTCCTAGAAGGTGTCTGGAAATCTTGTTGGTTGTTTTATTCTTGTTATGCTTCTCACTGCTTCTCTTCTTGATGTTCTTCTTCTTCTTCCTCTTCTTCTTAATTTAGTTATTCATTTTCATGTTATTCAAAGATGTTTTAATTTATGCTTTCTTTCCTAGTATTCAACAAGTCTGCTTTATCAAATTTTACATCGATTATCTCCAATATATTTTTTAGTCTTATATTGTAGCACTTATATGCATTGCTTTTCCATGAGTACCCAAAAAATATTCCTTCATCCACCCGGGAGTCAAATTTTCCAATCTTCTTGTCTTCCCTTTTTATGTAACACTTGCTTCCAAACACTCTAAAGTGCTTGACATTGGTCGATCTTCCTTTCTATAACTCATATGGAGTCTTATCACTATTACTTATGATCAATCCTCTGTTCAATATATGAATGGTTGTATGAACTAATTGTCCCCAAAAGATATCACTTAGCTTGGAGTCATTCAACATGGTTCTAACCATTTCTTGTACAGTTTTGTTTTTCCTTTCAACAACTCCATTTTGCTAAGGTTTTTTGGCTATTGATTATTGTCTTCTTATTCCCTATTCTTCATAGAAATCCATGAATTCATTTGAAGTGAACTCATCTCCATTATCTGATCTTAGGCATTTTATTTTCAAATCAGTTTCATTTTCAACCAATTTCTTGAATACCTTGAAAAATTCGAAAGCTTATGAATTTGTTTTGAGGAAGCAAACCCAAGTCATTCTAGTGTAATCATAAATGAGTAGCATGAAATATCGTTCACCATACAATCCTTTTGTTCATGTGGGCCCACATAAATCACTGTGTACAATCTCAAATGGTTTTGTCATAAAGTATTCTTTTGTATTGAATTCAACTTTTGTTTGTTTTCCATGCTGACAATGCTTGCACATAATATTCTTTGGATTTGTAATTTCTGGCATTTCTCTTACAACCCGCTTCTTACTAATCTTGACAAGATTATCAAATTGTATATGGCCCATTCTCCTATTCCAAATCCAAATTTCATATTCTTTTCCAAAAAACCATCTTTCTTATTCAATCTCATTCAATATTTATATGTTTTTTGGAGTCCTTGTTGTTGTTTCCACTAGTCTTCCTGGTCCTTCTTTCCTTATTTCACATTATTTTGAATTGGATATAAGTGTGTGTTCCTAAACATTTGGCTTACACTTAGCAAATTATGCTTCATATTTTCAACAAGTAGGATATTTTCTTCCACAATATCTTTGTTTCCAAGAGTGACTATTCCTTTTAATATAATTTTGGCTGAGTTATCATTTCCAAACTTGACATACCCCTCTTTTTATTTATTTAATGTTAAAAATCTGTTTTATCTCTAGTCACATGCTTTGAGCATCCATTATCAATATCCCAATGGCTTCTTCTATTTTGTTCTTGTAAGGAAAACCCACATTCCTCAACCTTCAAATATTCTTGCTTCCTTTTCCAAGTTCTTTGTTGTTCCCCTATATGATTGAAAGACACATTCCTAGTTTCCCTTGAATAAACTATCAAATTACTTCTGCAATTTCTGGCTATGTGTCCAAAATTTTTACATTTGTAGCATTCAATGTCATTACCTAGAGCATTGAAACTATTATAATTTCTGTCAAACGACTCACGTGGATTTTTGGGATAATTTCCTTCATAATGATTCTTGGTATTTTCATGCATACTTTTATTCCAGGTGTTTCTACTATTTTCATAGGCTCTACAATTTATAGCTTTATACCCAAAATTATTTCAAGAATAACACAAGCCAAGAAAAATATTTTGGTACCTGGGTGTGGGTGGTCTTCTAGTTGGTGTTGTTCTTATGAAATAATGATCTTCTTCTCAGGTCTTGTTCATTTTTGGTTGTTGATTCCATGTTCCTCTAAATGAACAATCTTCTTCTTGATTCTTCTTTATTTATGGTTTTGGTATGTCCTCCTTTAGAGGATTGCATTCTTCTTTCTTGATGGAACCCTTGATAGTATCTTCATAACTTCAGTTCTATGCTTCATTTGATGTCATCATAGAGCTTGAACCCCCATCAATATTATTTTGTTTGTATCCAATTCCATACTTGTCATAGAATGATTTTTATTATAGATGATTTCATCCAATGTTTTGGTGCCATTTCCAAAATCTAGTTGGATGTTCTTCTTCTGTAGTTCCTTTCTTAGTCATACTATTTTAGCTTCCATATTATTTGTGATTTTCTTATTTTCTTCCAATTGTCACTTGAGAGTTTCTTTAATTACTTTGGCTTCTTCCAACCGAATCCTTAGATCTATTACAGTCTGCTTGGCTTCTTCAGATTTTTTTCGAGGGTTTTGAAAGCCTTCCTTCAGTTTACTTAACTCTTCTTTGAGAGACTTTTTTTTCTTCCTTTCTATTCTTAGATTACTTAAGGAACTGATCAATTATGCCTCAAGATTCAATTATCCTTCTTCTTCATAGTCGCCTTCATTATTTTCAGTAGTTTCTTCTTGAGTCTCTAACGCCATGAAGAGTAATCTTCTTGATTCTCTCTCACCATCATTATCTTCATCAGATGAGGAACTATCATCTTTTGAATAAAGGCTTTTCTTTTTAAAAAATCTTCCTTTATTTCTTTCCTTGTCTCTTTTCTAATATTTTTTTTTCCTAGGAACTTCTTCTTCATCACTATCTAAATCCCTTGCATAAGGACATTTGGAAGAAAAATGGTGAACTTTGCCACAATTAAAGAATTTTAAAGAATGTTTACCTTTGTACTTGTCGGTTCCTCTTTTTAGAAAAAAGAGGGTTTCTTCTTCATTGTCTGAATAATCACTATTGTTGGAGCAGGGTTTTGACCTTGTCTTGTTCTTTCGTGTCTTCTTAGAGGCTTTGAAAGTTGCTTCCATTTTGGATGGATTTTTCTATTATGTTCTTATTTCTTGTGCTGTAAGTATTCCAAGTAATTCATCCATGCTCAATGTAGCCATAACTTGTCTTTTTTCTAGAGCTGACTTTTTAGGGTCAAATATCATTGGGAGAGATATTAGTATCTTTTTCACAACAACTGAATTTTCAATCTTTTCTCCAAGTCCTCTTATAGTATTCGCGATTTCATCAACTCAGAGAAATTAATCTGCAATATTTTCATCTTCCTTCATTCTCAGATGTTCAAATTTTCCTCTCTAAGTCTGAAGCTTGGCCCCTTTGACTTTAGCATCTCCTTCATAAAAATTCTTGATCTTGTCCCATATTTCCTTCGCAGAATCATAATGCCTAACCTTAACAATCTCTGAACCTATTAAACCACTTAAAATGACATTTATATCCTTTGAAATGCATTCACTTAGCTTTTTCCCAACAGTATATGTTGAGGGAGAAGCTGGTGCAGTGTATCCATTTACTACAAAATTTCAAACATCAATTCCCCATGCCTACAAAAATGCTCTCATTTTTATGCTCCCAAAAGCATAATTTTTCCCATCAAACAATGGTGTTCCATTTTTGGTAAATTCTCCTTGCTTATCCATGATCTTCCTTCCATTGGTTAGATTTTTCCTGAAGGAACCCACTATGATACCAATTGTTAGAATATTCAACAATACTGAGAGGGGGGGGGGGATCAATATTGATTTATTTGAAAAATTTTAACCTCCAAACACTACATAAACATTAACCATTAATCATGTCATTCATCATCACATACAATCATACACATTATACATAAATTTTTATGTGGAAATCCAACTGGGAGAAATTACGGAAACATTTATTAAGTAGTTTCAAGGTTTTACAAGCACCAACTTAAAGGAAGCACCCATTCCTTGAGTTTTATAGCTCCTACTGGAAGGAGACACCAATCCTGTTGGAGTATTTTAAATTATTATACAAGATCAAATCGACCTTCAAATACAATCACAAAATAACTTCTTAAATCTGCATACAAAATTGCTAAGGACTGTACCTCAAATATGCAAACTTGTAAGATTCGCCATGAGATCAATTTTCCGTTTCGGATTCTCAAAATTGGACCTAAAATATTAGGATCTTTCCTCATTCTAATGAAACAAGTGGAATTCAATTTGGAACTACCAATATTTATATATAATCATTTTATCTCAAACACCTCTTTGGGACTAGTTTATGGATTGGTCACAAACCCTAACTTTCAGCGAGTATAACTCTGTACCTGTAACACATCAGGATTTGACACTTGTACCCAATATTCTTTGATTTTCCTCCAAGTTTCTCTTCTTGAATCGTCCTTGAAAAAGGTTATAGAGAAAATGGAAAGATGACTCATTTTGAAGAAGAAAACCCTAGTTTTAAAAACCTCAACCTTCACTGAGTATAACTCCAAACCTATAATGAGTCAAGACCTGAAATTTGTATCCAATATTCTTTGCTATCTCTTCTAAAAAACCTCCATGGTTCTCTATATGAATCATTCTAGAAAAAAAAATTATACTGAAAATTCCAAGATCACCTTCAAAGAAAAACTTTAGAACAAATCATCACAATACTTCATCTTCCCTTGAAATTTCACCCTTCTTCACTTCATTTTCCCTTAGAAATTCATTCCTCTAGGATGAAATTCACCTCCATTCCTTGACTAGTTAGAATTGGTGTGATTCTAATGCCAAATGAGGCTCCTCTTATTTATATGATTCTTCTCCATATGAGGGGGTGTGACCAAGGGTTGCAACATTTGGGTAACACATCTTCCTTAAGGATGGCCGACCTTAATGGATTCTTCTCTTGGCTTTAGGGGATTATTCACTTAGATTTAGGGGATTCGTCTCTTGGATTTAGGGGCTTATTCACTTGGATTTATGAGATTATTCAAGGCTTCTTCAAGGATCCATTTGTGTACAACTCAAAGTGGGAATGTGGAAACAACCACATGTTATCTCATCATGTGAGGGCCATGCTTAAAATCTATGCCATAAGGGGACCAATTTGGAGTTATATACACTTATGTCAAGGATCCTTTGAGGCTCTTCAAGGCTTCTTCAAGTGGGCACATCTGTTGGAAGATTGGTTGTTGTCATTGATGTCAACCCTAGCCATTGGCTCTTGGACCCCATAGTTGATCAAAGTAGATAGCCATGAAGGAAATTACACATGCAGATACAACACCCATGGATGGATAGTATAAGTCATTCCTCTTCCGGTGGTATGTGGAACGCCACGTGGATCCTCACGATTGAGGAGAAATGAAGTTTTGAAGATGACAATGTAAATTGAAGCAAAAACTACATGTCAGCCCTAATGTTAAAAGGAAGTGACATAAAGGGTATAAATACATATCATTATACATTCATTTTAAACACACAAGTTTGTTAATGAATGAGGATATATAAGTCGAATTTCAAAGGAAATATGAAGTAAAGAAGGTCGAATTTCAAGGGAGCATGAAGTCTCTTGGTGATGTATTCTAAGGTATGTTATTTACAGGTCATCTTACCATTTTAGCTATAACTTTATTTCTAGAATGCTTAATATGGTGAAATTCAGAGGCTATTGATAAGAAATATCTAGGTACATGTGGTAAAAATTTCAGCTATTTATTCTCTATAATTTTGGAGATACACTCTGTGGAAGATAGGGTTTTTGACTAGTCGTGAAGCTAGTCATAAACATGTGTGCTGGGTAAAAAAGTCATAACTTATTCATAGAGAATCCAAATGAAGTGAGACTAATTGAATTGGAAAGAGTACAAGCTTTAATTTCTTGTGTATGAATTTCATAATATTATGTTAAATATTGAGCGTGGGGCATTCTGTACAAGTTCGCTCTCCTGAATAAACCAGAATTGAATAAGATCTACCATTTTCTCTATAACTCTTTTTTGGGTGGAAGGAAGGGGCAAGGATGGAGAGGTCAACCCTCTCTTGATATTGGAGGATTGTATCTTCCTTTTGGAGGTTTATCCCTCCCTTTATATTTGGAAGCTGTAGCTTCCCTTGAACAATAACTATTGATTATTTCTCATATATTGTGCATGGTGTATTGTGGTGTATTAGTGTAACTCTTATACTATTGTTCATTGCTCATTGGATATAATTTAATATATAATATGGTTGAAGTATAAGTTGATTTTTTTTGAAATTGTACTTGATACTGATTCACCCCCCTCTCAGTATCAACAACATCATTATCACTTTTAGGGGCTTCTGGGATTTTCTTTAGGTCTTGTTCTAAGGTTGAAATCAATGACAATCAATTTTCCAATAGACAAGATATGGGAATTCTTAATTTATAGTAGTGCCATTTTGGATATCAAATGCCCCAACAGTTTTCATGTGTCTTGGTTTAGATTTATCTATTTATACCTTTAACATGCTTGACCCAGGTTCAGTCTACTGGGGGTCCAACAAAGCCTCTAAAACTATCGACCCTCTTGGTAAACCAACAGGCAACGTGGTACACAGAGTGCACTGTGTAGTCTCACCCGAGATAGTCTTAATGGGTGACTGCAATACTCAAGTGTTTGTAGTCTAGGATTGAGTGGAGATCTGTGAAGTATGCATTGAGAGTTTGATTTAACTTATTAAAACAATATACTATCATTCCTTATTATGCATGTAATATAATCAACTTATTCATTCATCGTGCTAATATCTACTCATAAACAGTAAAATAATCACAAGCATTTGATCACATAACACAGGTTTTACCGTGGTTCACCCCCCTCCTGGGCTATGTCCACAAAGATATAGCTCTCAAGATATTCTATTATGGTAGTTCCAAAACTATAGTTCCACACGCTTTACAACTCATCCTTAGTCGGGTCGAGATCTATTATGAGGCAGAATAGATCACACCAGGCACCTCAGTCAGCGATCTAACCCTCAAGATCTACCCTCCTTACTCCTTTATAGATCAACAACTTACAAAAAAGTATCATATTACTCTCTAAACTTGACTCTAGATCCTGCTATGAGACCTAGGTATATATATTTTATTTATTTCTGGATCATCAACCATTACAATGTATTACAAAAAACCTAACCCTAACGTCGTTAGGTCTTCCATGCATGCACGCGTGCTTCTCTTCCTTCTAGCTGTCGCTTTCCTCGTGCATGCCTTCCTTCCAAAAATAGCCTTTCTTTCCACTTTTGCCTGCTTCCAATAGGCCCCCAACATTAACATGTGGCTCATACTGAGGCACCTAATCCTTGTGTGCTTCATCGATCTCCCTGGTAATCGCTTGGAACTTCTCCGCGAGCTCCATTTTTTGTGTTTGGGCTTGCGCGGTCTTCTCCTTGAGTGCATTCAATACCTTCATTGTAACCTTGTCACTGAAAATCCTTGCACATTCTTCTTGGGATTGTGCCATGTATGTTTTTGATTCCTCTACCTTTGCAATGACCTCTACTACTCTCTCTTGGAGCAGTTCCATTTGAGTCTGATGCTCCTTTTTCTGTGTCTGTGCAGTTATGAGTTCTGCCTGTCATTTCTTCATGTCTTGAACCCCTTTGACGCGTTCTGTGATTGACATTATCTTCTGCCTCTGCTTGAGGTATTGGATAGTCACACTTATCCTTTCTCCTTCTTGTTCCCACTACTGGACTTGTTGATCCTCTTCCAAATTTGTCCAGGGCTGTGCTACTTTCTCAAACAAGTCGTTCACTATGTGGACTTGTTGTTATATCTCTTGTATCTACTCTGTTTCCTCCTGTTTCCTTCGCTCCTTCACTACTGGTGGAGTGGTAGGTGTGATCTTCTCCTGGATATTCTCGATCTCTTGCTGGTATTGATCGATTTTCTGCACAATTTGATCAGTCTTTTCTGTCACCATGAGTTCGTCCATCTACGCATTCTTTGGGATCTTCTCATAGGTTGAGGCCACTTTCTTCTCGAGTCCCTTCACGTGTTCCTTTTATTATTTGGTCTCTATCTTAGTCTCCTCAAATACCAATTTCATCTCATCTTGATTCTCCTTTACCTGATGCAATTCTGTTGTATCTATGCATGCATGAGACTGTACCTCTTGTGTGAAATTGACTTGCAGTTTATATAGGGCCTTGGTTGGTATCCACGACAATACCAACTGTAGTTGAGCCAAGTCCTCTAGGGGTGTCTACGCCACAATTTCGTCCATGTGCAACATGCTGGGTGTGACGTGAAACATTTAACTCAGATGTGCTATCGTCTGGACTGTGTCTCGCTCGCTTGCTCCAGATTCTCCTCCTACCGGTGATGCTACGCTGTTGTCGGCTACCTACGCTTCACCGATTTTCCTGAGGAGTTGTCGCATGTATGCCAAATCTTCTTCAATTTTGTCCCTTTGTCACGCAACATTCTCAAAATCCTCGAATGTGCGATCCTGAACCACTTGGGCCACCATTTCTGCATCATCCTCCGTGATTGTGTATTCTGGAGGCGTTCTATGTGCCTTCATCTTCTTTCACGCACCTCCCATATGGGTGGTTGGCTGCTTAGTTCGGCCTAAATCTTGTGGAGTAGGACTTGATGTAGTCCCATGTGATACCTAAGTCCATTTCTGTTGTAGTTGGGGTGCCTATGTATTATTCTTCTTCCCCGTTTGGAATCCTATCTTGGATGTCCCCCCTTTCTTTTGTTGTGGCTTGTTCTGCCCTATCCTTGGTTTCTTGGGCATTGTTACTTCCTGGGGTTGTGTCTGTGCCTTTCCTACGTCCTCAACATGTGTATGTTCTTGTCTTTCCTCTTCCTCCTCTCTTTCTATGGATATTTCTCAATGGAGAACTGGAATCCTCCATTTGTCATCCCAATCCTTAATGGCCATCTATATGTCTCCCACTGTGATGCAGTAGCACAGTTGTAGCCATTGCTTGTCAAGGTCCTTCCGTGCCTAGATCCTCATCGCATGCTTAGTAGATTTGAATTTTCTATGCCCTGATAGCGTGCAACAACTTCTGGTGTTATCCTCCAAGTGTTGGCGATGGTGTCTTGTAGGTTGTGGAGATTTTCTTTTAATATAGCCGCATTCATTCTTCTATTCTTGGTGTCTGAAGCAACTCCAGTCGATAAGTATCATGCTTCATGGTAGGGTTTGGATCTAGTGGAGAAGAATGCGTACTTTGAATCCTTCCATCCCATAATGGCTATCAGGATGATCATCCATGAATAATGAAATTCTGTTCCCAGATCCTGCACATCCTTGCAGTCGTCTAGAAATAGATTCAACAAACAAGGGGCCCAACTGAGTGTGGTGCCCTCGACACACTGTGATGCAACTGCGACGACCCCGACATGGACTTCCTCCTTGCGACATTTTCTAAGCAATTTGCATTCCATGATTTTGGTGGACATTCTTGTCGCGATGTCACTAATCCGTTTGATAATGATTCTGTGTGACCCCCTCTTGGTGTCGTATTTCTTCTTCATCTCCTCGATGAGTGATTTCTCCTTTTTTCTGTCCTCGAGGAACTATGCGGGATCCATGCCCCATGATGGTAGCCTTTTTATGTGTGCGATGAGCTCTACGTCTATTGAGACGAGTTGGTCCAGCCACAGATCTCCACCATGTGTGACCGCCATGAACTGCTTGATGCAACTATTTTCATACTTGATCCGGATTTTATGAGCAGAAAGAAATGACTACAAATTATTAATAGGTGATTAACACAAAATAACGTAGATACAATAAAACTATTTTTCTATTCAATAAGGAAATAAGATGAAAGTCTAAAATGCAGCGGAAACAAGCTTGTTGGAATGGTGGCGGCTTATCTCTGAGAAGAGATGTGACAACTGCGTTCATTCACAAGAAGATGATTACAATGAGGCTCTGAAGGATTTTTTACAATAAACGGAATGCCAAAACCCCTAGACATCCAAAAACCTAACCCTAGGAGATGAAGCACCAAAAGTCATGTGGGCCCCGTTTGGGTAAGTTAGTACATCAACTTCCCGGGGTCGTAACTTTTGCATACGATCTCCATTTTGGGCGTATGATAGCTTGCTGAAAAGGTATCATTGAGGAGATTCATTTTTGGGGCTCAATCATTCCATTGGATATCATTGAGAATCTATATCCCTAAAAAACTTCATTTAGGCCCTCAAAATGGCCCTGAAAGTTAAAGCTGCTAAAAATAGTAAATTGCCAAAATTGTCAGAAATCCGTTTTGAACCAGTTGGAAGAGGTGGGTGGCTATTGATATCCACCTAGATCAATCCTCCCTCCTTAGGAAGAAATGGTGTCCATTACATTTAGTTCCCCCATCAGATGAGGAAAGTTCTGCTGAATTTGGCCCCAAGTGAGCCACTTGCCTTGGTGCAGGAGCTGGCCTACTTTGACAACTCGATAAAGATGGATACTTTGATGTCAAGTGCCCTTGATCTATGTGTCTACAATATGATCACTGGATACCTATTGTATGTAGTCGGGGTTGATCTCTGTTGGTGTCAGCTACTCTGCTACGTTTGAGGTGTCCAATAATGGTGGGAAATAAGGGCGAAGGAGATCCACGTTGAACACTGAGTGAAGGCCAAGAAAAGGAGGAATGTTAAGCTCAAAAGAATTATTCCCCACAAAGTTGGTGATGGTGTACATCCCATAATGGAGTGGGAGAATTTTATGATGGGGTCATGTAAGGCATTCTTTCTGCAAGTGCAACCAAACTTTGTCGCCCACCTGAAACTTATGTGGCACCTGATGTTGATCATGGCACTGCTTGTACTTGTCATTGGACTTCTGTAGGATATC
>JZKD02S2265375.1:16928-27703 GCA_000966675.3 Picea glauca
ACCTCTTCCTGGTATCTTTCTTTGTCTTTCTGGTGTCCTTATTTACTTGCGGCTTGGACTGGTTGTATTGATATTGTCCATATTTTCTCTGTCCTTTGTTCTGTGAGTTGGGGTCACTCTTTCCTAGCTTTTGTTGTGAGGGGTTCCTAGGCCCAAATTGCCACGTCTTTTGTTTGAGCTTCTGCTCGATTTTCACTGCATATCGGTAGGCCGTGCCCAAGGATGAGATGTCCAAAAATTCCATTTTGATATGGATGTATCTATGCAGAGCACGCCGTGATACTTGAACACCAGATGCCACTCTGAATATTTGATACGCAACTTGGTGCGCAAGGTATGAAAGATATTCATGAAATCTAGCACTGCTTGGTCTCTTTCTTGTCGTAGTGTGGTCCATTTGGTATACAAGTCGTCATAAATTTCAACAGGGTAGTATTGTTCCTTAATAGCATCCCTGAAGGAATCCCAGGTGGTCGTGACTATAAATAATGAGGATTCCTCTGTTTCCTTTTGCTCACAGAAAGTTTCCCACCAATCTTTGACGTGGGGAACGACTTTGAGGAGTGCAAAAGTAATCTTTTATCCATTCGAAAATTTATGGACAGAAAAATACCCTTATAGTAGATTCAACCACTTGTCTACAACATCTGCATCTATCTGACCTTAAAATATAGGAATGTCGAATTTTATTTGTACCTTGAAGGGGGTGGTGCCTCCGCTCGAAGAAGATGCGTCGCCTGTTTGTAGTCATCGAAGGATTTGTGCGAAACTATCCATCATATCGTTCCTTTGTTGCATGAGGGATTCCTCAATCAACAGTTTGAAAGGATCTCCTGTCCCATCATATTTCTTTTCTCCTACCATGAGAGGCCACTTGGGTGTGCGAGAGATTTTTTCCTCAAGAGAAACAGGCTCGAGACCCAACTCTTTGTACTCCAACCTCGTTGGGGACATGCATTAAGATGACAAGGAGAAGACCACTCTGATACCACTAATCCAGATTTTATGAGCATAACAAAATTACTACATATTATTAACAGGTGCTTAACAAAAAATAATAGAGATACAGTAAAATTGGTTTTCTATTCAATAAGGAAATAAGCTGAAACTGTAAAATGCAGCGGAAACAAGCTTCCTGGAATGGTGGTGGCTTATCTCTGAGAAGAGATGTGATGGCTACACTCATTTGCAAGAAGATGATTACAATGAGGCTCTAAAGGCCTTTTTACAATAAAAAAAATGCTAAAATCCCTAGACATCCAAAAACCTAACCCTAGGAGATGAAGCGCCAAAAGTCATGTGGGCCCCGTTTGGGTAAGTTAGTACATCAACTTCCCGGGGTCATAACTTTTGCATATGATCTCCGTTTTAGGCATATGCTATCCCGTTGGAATGGTATCGTGGAGGAGATTTATTTTGGGGGCTCAATAATTCCTTTGGCTATCAATGAGAAGATCGATCCCAAAAAACCTTCATTTAGGCCCTCAAAATGGCCCCGAAAGTTAAAACTGCTATAAATAGTAAATTGCCAAAATTGTCAGAAATATGTTTTGAGCCAGTTGGAAGAGGTGGGTGGCCATCGATATCCACCTAGATCAATACTAGCCTCTTCCAAACTGTGGTAGGTCGAACAGACCTAAAATTCCAATTTTGTCCAGTCCTGCTTCCCACTGGACTAATTGATTAATTGGTTCCCCAAAGGGATCTGTACCCATAGTATGTAGGTAGACCTTCTTAGCGAACTATGGGAACTTGTATGTGTTCATTACATGATGGTATGAGTACCTCAATTTCTCTACATAACCTAACAAATATTCTTTTATATTTACCCCTTCCGGTATGCACGACAAAACAATTGTTGCGGCGGGTTGTTTGCGCGGTGACCTAGGTAACTTTTTTTTTTCCTTTCGCTATGGTGACTAACTCGAGGTTCCAAACTCCATTGTTTAGTATTTGGAAACCTGCTATGTTCGGTTAGTGACATCCTCCATTGCTTTTTCTTGTGGTTGTTCTGACATGGTTTTCTATGATTCTTCTGGCATGACCATTTCTTCCTAGTTTGGAGTCGTTCCATTGCCTCTTGGGGCTTCTATATGGTTTTCTAGTTGCACTTGGTTGCTTACATCTTCATTGTTGGCCCTTGAAAAAGTTTTGAGGATCCTTGTTCATGTTTGAAATAATTTTGGGACTTCGACAGGCTGTCGAAGGTGGAGCGCAAGTCGAAGCAGAGATCGTGGGATATCGACTCCTTTTTAGGGATTTTTGGGTTTTGGGCTTATGTAACGGGTATGGGGATGTCGGCCTATGGGTTTACCCATGTTTAGGCCCTTTTTGTAATGCATAAATATAATGCTAGGTGATGTAGGAAGTAGTTCGATCTATGTGATCGAAGAAAGACTAGACATTGTGCTAAGTGCAACCTGTAAGTGCTTTGTGCATGCTATGTTCAAAACTTGCAGAGTTAAGTGCAAGTGATTGTAAGAGACTGTAAAGAGTCTTTGTGCTGTAACTTAGGGAAGGTGGATCTAGCGGAGTGTGCGCAGATCTCTTGTCCTCTGCACAATAAGATATCATGGCTCTGTGCATGTAGAATATTGACAGAAAGAAATAAAGAAGAAGAGTTGGTGGACGTAGCCCCAGGGTGGGGGTGAACCACATATATCCTGTGTTGTGGTTGCTTTGTGCTTTATGGTTGTTATCTTGTTATGTGGTTAAATGATTAGTGCACTGATGTATGCTTAGAAGAATCTAGTATGGCATCTTAGTGCTTAATAATGTGAATGAATTTTATATCTGATCTATGTTAGTATGCTTAGTGCTTGAATATATTGGATCTGTGTGAATACTAAGCTGATCTATTGATAGGGTTTAGTTGCACTGTAAACTAAGACTGAATATTAATGAACTATAAATGATAAGTGATTTGTCAAGGTGTTACAATCACAGATCTATGTCCCAGCTAAGGTTGCAAACATTTGATTCTTGCAACTACCCATGCCTCTACCTCAGGTGAGACTTCATCTGCTTCGCAGGTGTTGTCAAAAGGGCCAGTAGTTAGGGTTTTGTTGGTGCGCTATTGTAAGCATTGAACCCTAGGTCTTCCCTTGTGCCAACATTCATCCTGTTGACCCTACCCCTCTTCAGGCATATCGATATCCATGCCCGCAAGTGTTGTCTGTTGGGTTTCTTCCTCAATGCATTTGGGGCCTCCTAGTGTTGTATCTAGCGATGAGATTTTTTCCACATTGACAAATTTTAGCGGCTGAGATGGTGGTTGTTCGCTTTCCTGCGTTTGCATTTGCGCTCTGGTTCTAACTCCAAGTTATCTGGCTATTTGGATTGGTTATCCTTTTTTGGGTGGTGCCATGGTGGTAAACGCTCGTTGGTTGCTGAGCTCAATAGCCTCTGCAACCTCTGCAATCTTCACTCTCTACTTCATATGCTCTCTTGTTCTGTATCTTTTCCAATTTCACAATAACCTTTCCACTCCTGCATCTTTGCTTTGTATTGGCGTCATGTGAAGCTTGTTGAAGACATTACCACAATCACAGATTCAATGAACCACCAGTTCCTATGTAATTTCCATTAATTTCCCTCGCCGTCTCCAGTTGGCGCAATTAATGTGGTGTCTCGTCAGTTTTTTTCGGCATTCAATTCTGTTAGCCTCTGTCACTTGGTGCTTCTTTTGCCGTAGTTGCCTTTCCCACTTGTTTTTTATTTGAATTGACTTTTGGCCTTGTCTCCATCGGGCTCGTAATTCCAAGCATGCATGCTCCTTATTCTTTCGACACGTGTTCCTTCTAGCTTTGGTGTATTATTCCTTTGTTAGTACCTTCTCATATCCTGTACTACCTTATGATATTATGCCTTTGTTACTTTTTTTTTTGACTGCGTGGTGTCTTTCAAGTTGTGGGTAGTCGAATGTCCCTGTATAGCTTCAGTCGACTCCCATTGATCATACCTATGATTTCTATGCCTTCTAAGTCCTTCAATTGTACATCTCCTCCATCTATGACAGTGTGTACTTTGTATGGTCCTAACCAGTGCATTCTTAGTTTTTCCGGGTGCTGAATGTATTTACTGTCATACATCAACACTAAGTCTCTTGCCTTGAAAGTTTTCCTCTTGATATGTCTTTCATGCCAAGATTTGTCCCTTTCTTTTTGAACTTCTTGGTGGAACCTTGCTAGGATCCTATCTTCCTCCATGATCATTAGTTGAATCAGCCTATCCTGTACTGCGTGTTGTTCTTTCATGTTCGTAATTGCTGCTATGCACATAATGGGTACCAAAAATTCTAAAGGCACCACTGCTTCTTATCCATATACCAATCTGAATGGCGTGTGTTTTGTCAACTTCTTGCATGTGGTCGTGTATGCCCACAATACTGCTGGTATTTTGAGGTCCCAATTGTCCCTATTCACATTACTGATCTTCGTCAGTGCATTTTCAAGGATTTTGTTAAATGATTCTATTATTCCATTTTCCTGTGGATGATATGGTGTACTCTTTTGATGATGAACTTCAAATTATCTAGTCATGGCCTTAATAGTGATGTTAATGAATTCAGTGCCTTGGTCGCTCATCAAAATTCTCCGGCAACCAAATCTAGTTATCACATGTTCAAATAGAAAGTGTGTTATTTTTTCTGTGCTGCAATCTTTGACTGGTTTTTCTTCCGCCCATCTTATCAGGTATTCTGTCATAGTGATAATGTACCTTTGTCCTGTCCTCTTCGCTGGTGGGTTAATTGGTCCCACAAATTCTATTTCCCATTTGTTGAATACCTGCAAAGTTACATGTGGTCGTAGGGGCATCACGTCCCTTCTATTTGGTTTGCCTACCCTCTGACATACACCACATCTCTGGAAGTGATCTTTCGAGTCTCTGTGAATGGTTGGCCACCATAGTCCTGTGTGCAATACCTTCTGCATGGTAGCTTTGACTGCGTAATGTCCTCCTGCTATCCCCTCATGGGATTCTACTAAAATCCTTGGTCTTTTGTGTTCTAGCATGTATCTTCGCAGGATGCTATCTGTGCCCATTTTGTATAAGTGTCCTTCAATCAACTGATAGTCTGCGGCCCAGACTACCAGGTTTTTCTTTTGTGCGATGTTGTATTCCTGTGGTGCAATACCTATACTCAAATACTGAATGATGTATGCAAAGTATTCATCAGAGATCTCGATTGATAATAACTGTGCGTCTAGAAATTTTTCCTCTAAACTTGTAGGTTCCTCTCCATTCATGACCCTTGATAGGTGTTCAGGTCCTATGTTCAGCTTCCTTGGATTGACTATTTCTTCAAAATCAAATTCTTGAAAAAACAGTAACCATCGACAGATTATCCCCCCCAACACTGGCTTGTTGACTAGGTATTTAAGGGTTGAATGATCTGTGAACATCTTAAAATGTTTTCCTAGTAAGTAGTGTCTGAACTTCTGAAGCATGTAGAACATAACTAGGCCTTCTCTCTCTGCGGTGTTATAGTTCTTCTCTAATTCTGATAGTTTTCTACTAGCAAATGCTATCAGATGATCCAATTATCCTTCTCTTTTTTGTGCCAAAATAGCTCCAAGTGCTATGGATGATGCATCTACATGTACGTGGAATGACCTTTCCCATTCTGGGAATACTAGTATTGGAGTTTTTACCATCTTTTCTTTCAGCGTATCTAGACTGTGTTGATAATCCTCATTCCACTGAAACTTTGTGTCTTTCCTTAACAATTTCTCCATTGGTGCGGTGATCTGAGCATACCCTTTGATAAGTTTTATGTAGTATCCTATGTGTCCCAATGCTTCTCTTAGTTGACGAGTTGTTTTTTGTGGTGGCAGGTTAACGAATACTGCAATCTTTGCAGGATCTACTAGTAAACCTTACTTGCATACTATATGGCCCAATAGTATCCCAAACGGTGTTCTGAAGATGCACTTATTGATGTTTAATGATATTTGGCACTGCCTACATCTTTCTAACATCAGCCGCAAGACCTCTACATGGTCTTTCAATAGACTATAGACTGTCCAATCATCCAAGTATACCTCTAGAAACTAGTGGATAAATTCCTTAAATGTAGCTATGACTACTCTGGAAAATATTGCTAGTGCATTCTTCAGTCTGAAGTACATGACCGTGTATTGGTAGGATCTCGATTATGTAGCAAACATGGTCTTGTATATCTATTCCCCCTATGTTCTCCAACACTTCATCTGTGAAAGGTGTAGGGAACGGGTCATGTAGGAATGCATCATTAAACTTCCTCAAGTCGATGCATATTCTTATCCCGCCTTGTTTTTCTCCTGAACTACCATTGGGATTATCCATTCTAACTCTTCCAAAGGTTCGATGATGCTGACTTCTAGCATCCTATCGATCTCAGCTTCAAATTTTTTCTTATATATCGGATTTATTCTGTATGGTCATTGTCTGATCAGTCTTGCCTCAGCTCTGAGTGGTATCTTCATTTCACCTAGATCTCCTGCTATGCCCTTAATTTATGTAAACGTTGTGGGGAATAGGTCATTGTACTCACACAGTAGCTCTATTATGATTTCTACTATCTGATCATCCTGGTAGTCTCCAATGCTGGCCATTTTAGGATTCTCAACTGTCCCAATGTTGACTTTCTTTACTTTGATTTTCGCAACAATTAATTTTGATTCTGGACGTGGACCTTCCACTTCTCTCTCACCTTCAACCTCCTCAATATGAATATTGCACGAATCATCTTCATCTGGTATTTCTTCCTGCACATGGTAGCATGGCATCTGTTATTTTACTATCTGTCTGTTTCATTGTTGTTCCTCTATTATGAGTTCAACTTCTGGTTCCTTAATGACTATCACTCCTCTTATTTGTTTAAGTGCTGCATCTATGTTGGGGTTCTCATGCTCGAATGAGAAAGTGACTGTAAAGTTTTGTTGTAGTATTGTCTAGCTCGTAGTGCCTCTACGCAATTCCTGGTCTATATACCGGTTTGTTGGGATTCCCTCTAAGGTATATACGAAATGGTGAGGCCATTCTTCTGGAAGTGTCATTTTCCACAGCGCTCTGCACTTCTCCAAGTGTTCCGCTGGTGGCCCCTTTCCATCATACTTCTGCTGCTGGTTGCTTCTCTGTTCTACACCAAACCTTATGCGTAGTAACCGCTTACATTGGTACCAATACTTGATTGTTTCCTTGTGTGCACCCAACCATCTTGCAGGTGTGGCCTTGAGTGCTATATCAAGTGCTAAGAGTCTCTGATTTTCTAACACTTCATCTTCGTACTATGTTAAGAAATCTTCTAGATTGTTTACCACATGGAAACTGGGTGGCTCCCTTGTCTCCGTACCTACCCATCTTACTGCGCGGTCTATTCTTGCGCATCTCCTTGTGGAAACTTTGTGTACCCTTTGTTTCTAGTTCTCTAACCCTGTATCTGAGTCCGTCACACATGAAGTAATGCTCTGCCAACTGAGTATCCCATATGTAGTTGGGTTGACACAATCCTCATCACGCGCAGTTGTTCTATACAGCTGGATGATTTCCTCAAATTCTAAGAAAGTAGGTTCTATGAACCTCTATCCTTCTGATGGGTCTAATGGTGCGATGACCCTATATTCTCCTGACTCAAATGTCATTTTCCGTGTCTTTAAGTTGATTATGGTCTGGTTATCAAATGCCCAATCCAAGCCGATAAATGTTGGATATGGTGTTGTGTCGTCCACTATCTTGATTACTTCGAATTATGCTTTAGTGTGCACTCCATCCTGGTCTACTGTCACTCCTTTCAGTTTGCCAATTGGTAGAACTCTGTGTTCATTTTCTAGTTTCAGATGAACGGGTGAGTTTCCTAGTGTGGGTTCTTCCATACATTGCCATGTATTCTTGGGTAGTACATTGACTTTAGATCCTAGATCCAACATGATATCTCCCATGTTAAAATCTCTGATGTTGGCATTCAGCCTGAACTCCCTACTTGTTCTTCTCCTTGTATGTAGGTGATTAACTTCTTTTTTTTCTAATTTTCCTTTTGTCTCTATGCTACATATTTCTAATATATTTTGCAATATTTTGATAGAAGATGGACCATTTAATATTTTTACAAAGGATTGAAAAAATCCTTTGATTGTACTTACTTGTCCGAGGGACCGCATTTATTTGGTATGATCCAATGATGGAGGCATCTCATACTCTGGTACTTCCTTGCTCTACTGTGAAATTGAAGTCAACGTAGTGTCTTGCTTAAAAAATTATTGTCTGGCTTGCTTAAATGTTTCCTTCTCGTTCTACGCATCGAACTGTTTCCTTAGTTCAACAATCTTCTTCACCCACTGATGTTGTACTGGCTCTAGTCAAACTGCATCATTTCCTATTTTAGCTCCTCCACAGATAACTATGTTGATGTTTCGTCCTTCATCCCTTGCTTTAGCTGAAATCCATTGAACATTCTGGTTGTTATGATTCCTCTTTTCATGGATCTTCCCTAGTAACATAGGACATTCTTCCATGCCATGATCCGATGCATGACAATTCATGCAAGTCACTGGTGGAAGTGGAAATTCTCTTGCATAATGTCCCGGTTGTTGATAGTTGTGAAAAAACACTGGTAATCTACCTCTTTCAAAGCCTCCTCTTGCTCATCCTCTGCCTCTATAGCTAGCTCGATCCCCTCTTAATGCGTTATACTGAGGCGCCTGATTGTACTGCGTGGTAGTTTTGTACTGTGGCTGCGCGGTATTATATGGTTGCTACGCAGTATTATACTGCGGTTTCACAGTGTTGTATGGGGCTGAGACTTGGTTAAACTGGGGTGCGACTTTCCTGGTCATCATTTCTTTCTATACCCTATATGCATATGATGTCCTCTCTCTCATCAACTCCATGTTTCTGTAATCTTTGTCATCATGGCCCACTGATTTGCAAAAGTTACAATATGAACTCTTTGGAACTGTCTGGTATTTCCTTATCATTGGGAAGTGATATGGATCGTGGTCTGAATTCTTATATATTTCGCACCATAGTCCTCTTGTTGGTAACATATTTGGCATTCTTGTTGCCATATACTGCACGAATGTTGGACATTCATTCTTATAGTGTCCTTTCGTACTGCATGTGGTACACCAAACAAATTCTCATTTGTCCTTACTTTTGTTCTGGTTTAGCTGGAACGTTAAGTTCTTCAAATCCTCCTTAAACTCTTCGATGGATGGATCTGTCTTTTGATATTGGTTTTCTTCCAGTTGTAGGTATTCCTACAGAGCCTCTACCTATGTCTGAAACTTTTGTTGTCGCAGTGGATACTTTAAGTGTGGTAATCGTGAATTGACGAACAAGTGCCTGTGTTGCATATCTTTCATGAGATATTTCAACTTTCCTTTCAGTCACTTGAATCTATGGTCAATCTCCCATATAGATTCTCCTGTTTCTTTCTAATTTCTATCATTTCCTTCATGTACTGATCCTTTGAACTTGGCTTCTGAAACTCATTTATCAATAAATTATTGATGTCCGCAATTGTTCTGGTTGTCCCTAGTGGATTTTTTTTAGATAAACTCATATACCAATCCAGTATGTGATCCCTTAGTGTAATCGCTAGCCGTGAAAGTTTAGTGTGCTCGTCTGTGATCTAGTTTTCTTCCCAAATCTTCTCACATATAAACAAGTGCTTTTCTGGGTCCTTCAACTCTTCTCCTTTGAATTTTGGTAACTTGATGGTGGGATGGTGTCCTGCCATCCTGAATGTTAAACTACTACCTCTGTGCAGTGTAGATACTTGACTAATGCTTCTTGAACTAGCTCCCCCAGTTGTTGTTTCTTGTGTATATGTACTTCCTATTGTCTTTCTTCTCCCAAAATTCAGTTGTTTAAATGGTGTTGTGCTTTTTGGTGTGTTAGTCACACATGGGTTTATGGGTTCCACACTGACATTAATATGGATAGGATTGTTGCCTTTGGTTCCCTCTCTTGGACCTATTGTCTTCCTCTCGTATGTTGCGTGTAGGATTTCCTCAATATAATGCACAGACTAGAGATCCTATACCTCTTCTTCGTCACTTGCCAATCCTTCCCTCTCGGCTATGACTCTTTTCTTGGTGTTCACCTTGTATTGGTAGGGTACTCCACTGTGAGTATTTCCAGCTGTCACCATGATCCTCTTGATCTGGTCATCGCCCATCATGATTGGGTCCAAGAATTCCTCCTTCTTTCCTTTATCCACTTCTCCTTCCATTTCTCCTCTTTCTGTCAGTGCTTCCCCCATGCACGCAGGGAAGTTTAGCTGTCTGAAGCCATTGTCATTACAACTTTTTTATAGAGAAATATCTTAATCGAAGTATACAACGATTGAATATACCTTTCTTGAGGCTCGCGTAGAAATTCTTTCTCCGCTACACTGTACGACTTCGTGGTATCTACTACAAATTCTATTATAAAGCATGCTATAATACTGTCAAGTCAAAAATATAATGCGCGGGTGAATTTTTTATTCACATGTGGAAATGCTCAATTTGAACTAGGGCCCACTCTAACTGTCAGATCCAGTTTGTTGTGTGGTTATCCTTCAACCTCAAAATCCACTCCTGCAATAAGTGTGGAAAATCACAAAAAAATACTTCATGCAGATAAGTAAACACGTACTTGTCAAGGTATTTGCGCGGTGTTAATCTAGGGTTTCTGTTATCTTTCTACACAAATTCTAGATCCTTTGTCTTCAACCAGATTTTGATATCTTCTTTTGTGGGATTTCACAGTCTCAACATCCCCTTCTAGTGGTGCATTCCCACTTTCTT
>JZKD02S2265386.1:4204-24335 GCA_000966675.3 Picea glauca
GCAAAGTAAGACCCACCATAACATGAGAAAGTGTTGGCATCGAATGTGATGGGGGCCAACGACAGCAGGGAGCAATGGTGTTTCACCCTGTGTCGTCTAAGATCTCTCATTAAATGGAGAATGAGAATCAAGATACTGCCGCCCTTCTGGAAAAATTGTGTGGATGTTGACAAAAGGGGAACGCGACTCCCAGAAGCAAAGGACGTCATGGAATCTATTGAGGTGAGGAAGTGGCAGAGGTACATGGACGAAGTCAAAAAGTGAGAAGACTCAAGACTACCCTTGGTTGGAGGATGTATGAGATAAAAAGTGGCTGCAAACGTGTAACGAGGTTGAGTGTCAAGGGGATGACAAGACCGGGGATGAGTTGTGCCAGAGGCGGGACAAAGTGAACAACTGCAGAGGGTAGAGGTAAGTGACCTGTGGGGTACTCTAAATATGTGGACGATGCCGGATAGGGTAGATGAGGAGTGAGGCTCCAACCAAGGGTGACATGGGTTGTGTTTGGCCTAAAAGCAGGTCACCAATGGTGATGACAAAAAGGATAATGAAATGACTGAAAAATAAAGGCGTNATGCCCCCTGATGGATGAGGTTAGGAGCATACATATAGCCGAAATCCATCAATGTTTCTTCTACTGAGAATGTTGTTGTAAGATAGAGCAATAGTGGGATCGTTCAGAGCGATCCTTTGGAGGAGAAACGAACCGGTAGGACTCGACCTTCCATAAGGTGCGTAAAAATATACAACTGTGTACAAATGAGACAGGCATGCCCCATGCTTGTGTGATGTAACCCTGAAAAAAGATGACTGAAGTGTTGGTGTAGACAACTACAACGCCCTCGGGGGTGGTAATGATAAAGGCAGAAGACAATTCTGCAAAGGAACATACTTTGAATAATAGGAAATGATCGTGGAAATAAGTATCGGTGATGATGCAGGCATTGATGGCCCTACCAAGTTTAGAGGTCTTCGGCAAATGATAGAAATAACTGCAATAGTCGCAAAGTAAGACCCACCATAACATGAGAAAGTGTTGGCATCGAATGTGATGGGGGCCAACGACAGCAGGGAGCAATGGTGTTTCACCCTGTGCCATCCGAGATCTCTCATTAAATGGAGAATGAGAATCAAGATACTGTCACCCTTATGGAAAAATTGTGTGGATGTCGACAAAAGGGGAACGCGACTCCCAGAAGAAAAGGACTTCATGGAATCTACCGAGGTGAGGAAGTGGCAGAGGTACATGGACAAAGTCAAAAAGTGAGAAGACTCAAGACTGCCCTTGGTTGGAGGATGTATGAGATAAAAAGTGGCTACAACCATGTAACAAGGTCGAGTGTCAAGGGGATGACAAGACCGGGGATGAGTTGTGCCAGAGGTGGGACAAAGTGAACAACTGTAGAGGGTAGAGGTAAGTGACCTGTGGGCTACTCTGAATATGTGGACGATGCCAGCCAGGGTAGATTAGGAGTGAGGCTCCAACCAAGGGTGACATGGGTTGCGTTTGGCCTAAAAGAAGGTCACCAATGGTGATGACAAAAAGGATAATGAAATGACTGAAAAATAAAGGCGTTTGTACAATAAATAATGAATAATTTTGGGGAGAAATGTACAAATACAGAAACGGGTGCCCCGGGGAGGGCAGAATTTTCTTGGAAAACTGATGAAGGGTGGGGGCCCCATTGGTGAGTTTCTGTATGAGGTAGGTGAAATGAAGATAGGTTCGCAGATGGGAAAACTAATTGTGGATGAAATGGAGGGTTCATGATCCTACGGAGGTGCAAGTAAAAAAAATAGAACCGTAAAGAGATGATCTGGGAGTCCATATGGAAAGCTAGAAAAATGAGGAGAAGAAGTATGTGGTTGATTCACAACATGATAAAAGACTATCAGGACTCCCATCCCTAAAGGTTAATGAAGAACAACATGAGTGTCAAAAAGTGGCAAAGGGTGCTATGAATGGGACAACTCATGTGGGTTAGAATGCTACCGGGTAACAATACCAATGATGCAAATGGAGGCGTGGGTACTGCAGAGTCGGGAATGGAGAACCTAGAGGTAAACATCAGAGGGTGTGACTGGAAATGCAAGTGTGATACAGCGGGAAAGACTACATGCCAGTGCTGAGTATATACCTGAAGGAATGATGCCGAGGGATGAGGAGCAAGTACCTGCACATATGAGAAACAAATACCCAAAGTGAACAATATCTGAAGATAATCAAAGATATGAGCATGTATTAGACAAATGTAAAAATGCACATGCGTACCTGACCATGATATGAAAAAAGGCGCCCCAGAGGCTCAGGATGAAAAGTGACCTAGGGACAACTGCGATGTAGGTGGCGGGATGCTGATCCTGTGGCTGAAGGCTGTTTGAAAAATGGACACCTTGGGCTTCCGGAATGGTGAATGGAAGTTTGGAAAAAGGCCTAGATATAGCTATAGGGACCACATTGCCACCTCATTTGTACCTGCTGCAACAGTGACTGGACGAGCAGTTTTTAGAGGAGAGTTGGAGATTCGGGGAGGAAGAGGCATCTGATCAACGTTTTACGAGTATCAGGTTAGTGGTCTGATCATCCTGCATAGAAATAGGCTTCCAATTTTTGGACAGGGTGTGTATGGAGGGCTGTACAGGGGTATTTAGGGGGTGTGGGCCCCACATGCACGGGCGATTCAGTGATAGGCGCGCATACGTGCGCACCTGTACACCGAATATATGCGCATGGGTGCATGATAGGAAGAGATTAAGGCACGCCCAATAGGCATGCCTGTGAGTTGAACAGGAGTGCATTAGTGCGTGCCTGTGGGTTTGACAGGCACGCACCTGTGCACGTCTGTATGGTGAACAGGCGCGCATAGGGGCGTGTTGGTGAAGCAAAATAGGTGCGCTCTGATGCGCACCTGTGTAGTGAACAGGTGCGCATATGTGCGCGCCTGTGTAATGAACAGGCGCACATATGTGCGCACCTGTGTAATGAACAGGCACGCATGTGGGAATAAAAACCGTGCCTAGGAGGCAAGGTTTTGAAGGGTAAAAAGTGAGTCTTTGTGATGCTATTGATAGTTGTATGAGGTGATATAGGACTCTGTGTTGGCTGCAGGTGGACAGTAGTGACGATGCCAGTGCGGTGGCGCGAGCGAGACTGGGCTCAGCTACGAGAGGTCATGGCCATTGAGGGGCCCAGGGTGCATGCGACTTTGGCAACCTATGGGTTGCTAAAGTTCTTTGAGTGCCCGTTGATACGGGCACAGGAGTACTTGTTGCAGTTCCTGATCCAGATGTGGAGTCTGGATCTGCATTGCTTCCTCGTACGAGGAGAGAAGATCCCCTTCACTACGGTGGAGGATATTTATTTTCTGACTAGGCTCCCCTTTCGAGGAACGCCCCTACTGGCGGAGCCGGTGTTGCCCAGGACCATTCAACTAGCTGAGATTGGCCGGAGATACTGCACAGGTCAGGACTTTATGTTGGGGACTATGGTGAGCATTGGTGCGATAGACTCTCTGGCACATCGTTGTATAGCGACGATGATCGTTCGGATATATGGGTCACTGGAGACCCAGTGGATTAGTGGGGGCCAACTTTTGGTGCTAGAGAGAGTATTGGTTGGTGAGATGTTTGCATGGGGGTTGACGTTGCATGCTAGGATGGTGGCACAGTTGGACCACTGTCGGTCCACAGATGGAGGAGAGTTTGCTTTCGGGTCCATCCTAGTGGCCTAGTTTTTGGAGAGGGTGCCTATGTTGTGCCCGAGGGTTTTGCTAGAAATGCCGGGGGCACGAGAGCCATGGTTGAGGTGGTGGTCTACAGTTTTGGTTCATCACGGTGGTGGAGAAGGTGGCCACTTCTATTTGGCATAGGCGACATGGATATGGTGGCAGATGCCACAAGTGATACTTCAGTACCCCTATGCTGGGGTGGACTTCCGGGGTGACCCAGACATGGTGCTACCTCCTGGGGAGGTTTTTGACCATCGAGGTATGTTTAGTATTGGTATGGTTGTGGTTTATGTCATTTTTTGAGATATCAGTCCATATGTATATGATATAGATGCTGATACTATTTGTTGTTGTTTTTTTTGTGTATGTGCAGATGTGGCACACTACGGGCGCGAGGTGGAGCTACAGAGAGTGCCAGCTCATCGAGAGCCGGAGAGAGTACCACAGGGAGAGAGGCACCGATGAGAGGGTGCCATGGGGTGACCAGCTGAGCCAGAGCAGGCAACGAGGAGGCGCTGGTATGATGACCCTGGTGCGGGGCCATCACATGCTCCTCCGACGACGATCGGAGTGGATTATGATGACATACATCGTCGTTTGGAGATGGTTCTATAGGATGTGCCTGAGGGCATCTGGATGCGTATCTAGGACGAGAGTTTTCTGGAGCAGTGTGTGGGGGTGCTGCCACCATTGCGGGCCATAGTGCGACGGGCAGCAGTGCTTGCTGCTATGACGAGTGGACGCTTGCCATCGGGGCAGGAGGGTCTTGTGGGTGGACCACCACCGCCTGGGGCAGGTGGTGGTGGGCTGCCACTGCCTGAGGGAGGGGCAGGTGGTGGCGCGATAGAGGCACCATGAATGGTGCATGATGTATATGTTGTTTTTGTTGTATATAGGCTCGTGAGCCCATTTTGTACTGAGGTGCTGCATTGGCCTGTGGATACATGTATTTTTTGTATGTAAACATTTGGATGGCCTGAAGGGCCTTTATATATACATGAGTATACACATTTTGAGATCCTGATGTTGTCTACATGTTTTGTGCTGATGTTTTTTGAGTACGTCCATTCTATATATATATGTTGTGACAGGTTTTCATGATATGTTTATGTATGTGTAGCTTGATGTGATATATCCCAATCTAACACCATGTTAGCTATGTGATTTGTTATTTGATTCAATTGTCTTGGAATATGCGTAAATGTAATGGAATCAAAATGTCGAGATAAAAACCTAACCTTCAAGTATTTGTGAAAGAGGCATGGATCGCGTACATGGTACACATTGTTGAGATGGAGAACGACTAGTTGAGTGTCGAGGAAGATTCTAAGGTGACGAATATGATGATGCTGTGCGTCAGCCAGGAGGCCGATGACAACAGTGTATTCATCTTGATTATTGGTTGCTGGCCCCAAACATATGCCGCTTGAATGTAGCATTTCATGTGAGGGGGTGTAGAGAGCCCAAGCAGCCGAAGCGAGATTTTGTGTCCAACGACTGGCGCCGTCGGCGTAACCAATGTGGTAGGCTGGTGGAGAAATCATCTGTCAATAGCACAAAGGATAGTTTAGACGATAGGGGAAGAGAAAAAGATTAAAAAATCTAGAAAAGAAAATAACCTAAAGTAGTATGACTACGTTTAAGCATAAAATTTCTTAAGATATAACCCGTTGACGGGTTCCTTGAGCGAGAGGCCTTCGGGGGAGGCCAGGATGTATGTGCCTTTGGTGAGGTAATGTTGGATAATGTAAGGGCCATGCCAAAGTGATTCAAATTTTCCGTGGCCAAAGGTATCATGAGCGATATCATAAGCCAGGACGAGGTCGCCTTCGCGGAATGAGCGAAGGTTGACATGGCGATCAAAGGTAGCCTTGGATCGTTTGTTAGCTGCCTCATTGTTCTATAATGAAGATCGACGATCTTCATCCAGAGACTCCAAGTTTATCAAGCATTGCTCCATTGGAGTAGTGTCAGGTAATAGCTCAATTGTGGTGCGTAAGGTGGGAATTTCGCACTCGATGGGAAGAGTTGCCTTGACCCCATGGACTAAATGAAATGGCGTGAAACCAGTAGCGGTATTTACTGTCGTTCGATAATCCCATAGCACAGAAAATAACATATGATGCCAATTGGTTTTATGTTTATTAACTGTGCACTGTAACATGGTCTTGAAGACTTTGTTAACTGCCTCGACTTGTCCGTTTGACTGAGGGTAATATGGTGAAGTAAACTCATGAGAGAAGCCTAACCAAGATGAGAGTTCGATGAATATCTCATTCTCGAAGTGTTTCCCATGGTTGGAAACAAGTTGGAGTGGTACGCCAAAATGGGATATGACATGGTTAAAGAAAAAGCGTGCTGCAGTGTCAGAGGTGTTGTTGAAAGTGGGCATAGCTTCGACCCATTTGGTGAAGTAATCAATGATGACAACAATGTATTTGTGACCATTGCTGGAGGGGGGATTACAAGTCATAAATTTGATGCCCCATTTACAAAAAGGGTCGACAGTAATGGTAGGACGAAGAAGAGCGGGGGGAGCTCGGGCTTTGTTGGTATAGAGCTGACATTGCTCACATCGTTTCACAACATGAATGCAATCATGAAATAAGGTAGGCCAAAAGTAACCTGCTCAGATAATCTTTTGAGCTGTGGATATACCCGAAAGATGGCCCCCACATGCGCTGTTGTGGCAGTCGTTTAAGACTCTGTCGGCCTCGTCAATAGTCAAACATTGATGAAGAATGGTGTCGACGCCCCGATAGTATAGGATGTCTCCGATGAGGAGATATCGGGGGGCCTGATGGCGAATACATCGAAGATCATCTCATGATAGATGTTGACCGAACTTTTGAGTTCGTAGGTAGAGGAGAAGGTCGCCATACCAAGGATCATCTGAAGCAATGTAAAAGAGATGTTCATCAGGAAATTCGGTGTTGACAAGGGCACTGGTGGTGTCAGAGGGGAGGGTCGTGACAAGTTTGGAGAGTATGAGGGCCTTCTTACTCTTAGGTGTGGAGAACTCGAGGTCGTACTCTTGAAGGATAACTATCCATCGAGCGAACTTGCCGTTAACTTGTCGACGGCTAAGAGAGTATTGCATAGGGTTGGAATCTGCGATGACCTTTGTGGTGCAAAGCAAAATGTAATGGCGCAGTTTCTGGACTGAGAGGACAACTGCAAGAGCAAGTTTCTCTTCGTGTTTATACTTCAAGGGGGTTCCTGAGAGGTTCTTACTAACGTAGTAAATGATGTGTTCACGATTTTCATCTCCGAGCTGGATGAGGATGTTGGCTATTGATACAGCTGATGCTGATACGTAGAGGATGTAGTTGCGATTGTAGTCAGGTGCACTAATTAAAGGTGCATTTGAAAGCGCTGCTTTAAGATCATCAAATGACTGTTGGGCATAGTCGTCACAGTGAAAAGGGATGTCGTGACGTAGTAAGCGAAGGAAACCGTGTGTGCGTATGGCGTAATCTGGGACAAAGCGTCGAAGGAAGTTAGCTTTGCCCTGTAGACTCTGAAGTTGTCGTAAATTCCGAGGAGTTGGAATTTCGGTGATAGCTTTGACTTTGAGGGGGTCCACGGTAATACCTCTTTGGGAAACAATAAAACTAAGGAGGCGCCCGGCGGTGACACAGAACACACACTTGAGAGGATTCAAGCGGATGTTGTACTGACGAAACTGTTGAAAGATGATTCGTAAATCATCGAGATGCTGGGTGCGTTTCTTGGATCGAGCTGTGAGGTCATCCAAGTAGGCCAGGATGATTTTAGCTAGATCATGGAAGATGTATGTCATCGCCTGCTGGAAAGTTGCACTGACATTCTTTAAGCCAAAAGGCATGACACAATATGAAAAGGTACCCCATGGGGTAGTGAATGCGGTTTTATACTGATTGGCTGGATGGATTTGAATTTGGTTATAGCCAGAGAATCCATCCATAAAGGAGAGAGCCTCGTGGCCGGTCAAGTCGTCGATAATTTGATCGATGAAAGGCGTTGGAAAGTTGTCTTTGGGACATGCGTTATTGAGATCGCAAAAGTCTGTGCAAACATGGATAGTGCCCTATTTTTTGTCGATGGGTACAGGGTTGGAAACCCATGAAGTATAAGCGATGGGATAAATAAACCCGACAGCGTGTAATTTGTCAATTTCGGCTTTGATAGCTGCAGCTTTGGATGGGTGTAGCGGTCGCTGTTTCTAGCGAACTGGTGTGATGTCAGGCCAAGTGTCGATGCGATGTTTGACAATAGAGGGATCAAGGCTAGGCATTTCCGTGTATGACCAGGAAAAAATATCCTTATATTCCTGGAAGAGGGCTTTGTATGCGGCTATTTCTTGAGGAGTGCAAGCAGCTCCAATGATGATTTCTTCGACGATGCCAGTTTTGATGGAAATGTCGATTTTGATGGTGGGGGAAATGTTGGCCATATTACCTTCTTCAAAAGCATCAGGGGCATGAATGAGATTGTTGAACCAATCTATAGGCCCGGAGGGGATAAAATATTTGGTTTTGACCGCGTAAATGGGGTTTTGGTTAGGAGGCATGAGGGCTTCCTGTGGAGAAAAGAGTGGACGGTGATGTAGTGCGGCCCAGGGAGAATCTGGGTAGTTTAACTCTTCCAGTATTTCCTCATCACATTGGAAATGGCGGGAATATAAGGGGTCGTGAGGAGTGAGTTCAGTGGAAGTTTGGTTGCCCCCTAATGGGGAAGCAATGGGAGAAGTGCTGGGAGAAAGTGAGGGTTCACTTGACATAAACCATATATTGAAGTACTGAGGGGTACCCATGGTGGTTGGGTGGAGAGTGTCCATAGGGAAATGAACAGGGGAGTTGGGGGGGTTATGGGGTAAATCCTCAGAGATGTCATCTAAGAACCATGGAGGTGTTGGGAGTGCCTCGGGTTTGGGAGAAATGACATGAAGATCCTCAAGTGATGAGGTAATGTCAATGATTGCTTCGGCGGGTTGGTGAAGCAGGGCCAATTGACGCTATCAATATTCAATGATCATAGGACACTAGTATGTAAAATTAGCTAATGAATCACAGAGAGAGCAAGGGCATCACATACGTTCATTGACTGAAGTGGTAACATAACGAATGTCAGTGATATTTGTTGGAGAGGACGTAGCAGGACATGGATATTTCTAGAAGTTCTGGCGTACAATGGCTAATGTCTGCCGAAAATGTGGCAGTGATGGGCAATGATGGGTGTAATGGCCATACTCTGAATAGATAGTACACGCATATTTATTCCTCAACCCTTTACTACTGGAAGGGGGGGAATAGTGTTGGGACTAGTAGTAGTGGCGGGTGTTGTGGGAGGTGGATTGAGGGGAATCAAATTCCGTAATTCCGGTAGTGATGGGAATTTGTTGGTTTGGTGACCCTCTTTCTCACATAGTGTGAAAGGTGGTGGGATGCGTGGAGGAAGTGGAGTGGTGGGCTCCTTCTTTCTCCTGCCCCCAGCTATAGTAGGGGTGTTAGGGAGTATGGGGGTAATGGGGGTAAGGAAGAGAATCGTCATGGGGAGGCCTTCCTGTGGGGGAAGGGATGGGCAAGGGACCATCTCAGGTGGATGTAAATACCACACTGGGATTGCTAACACCATATCTGGTAGTGTGAGCGTTGCGGCTACCTGGAAAGCTTCTATACCGGGTGGAGGGTAAAAGAAGGGAATTTGAGTGAGGGGTTGGGGAACTGTCTCCCAAATGGGACTATGCCCTTGAGGGGATGTGAATTCATGGACTGTTGGGGTCGATGAATGCACAGGAGGCTCCGGTGGGGGTTGTTCTGCGACTATTGAGATGTCAGGAATGACTGAAGCCTCTTGAGGAGGACTAGCATCCTCTGTGTGAGTTTCGTTAGATGAGATGACGCATACTTGATTAGCAAGATGAAGGAGTGGTGGTGCTCCATGGTATGTCCCTAACAAGGATGGATCTTTAAAAATCCCAGGACCCATCTCGACTAGTGGAAATGCATCTTGGTTGGTTTGGATGAGAGGAAGAATGTTATCGAGGTTGGCAGAGGGGTTAGGCTCATAATGTGAGACTTGGTCAATGGTCACGATCTTCCCATTGTGAGGGAACATCATTTTCCTAAAGACGAAAGAGACCACTGCCTTCATAGTGTACATGTAGCTACGACCAAACAAGATATTGTAGTTGAGCGGAGCGTCGATAAATTCGATGTCTATGAGAATAGTTTTTCCCCCGACTTCAACGGGGACATTTTGGAAGAGCCCTTTAGGAGATGATGATCGTCCATCATAATCTCGTAATGGCAGAGGGAATGAGTTCTAGGGAACCAAGTTTCTACCATACAGTTTTGGACATGATGCACGTAGATGCACCTTCATCGATGATACATCGATGAACTGTGATGTTCCGTATTTTCACTGGTATTTGAAAAGTGATCATGGCGGGAAGACGAGGTTCATCGCTATCAAGATCAAAGGTGATGAGTCAAGTATCTTCAGGGTCGACTGCCCCTAAGGTGGAAAGTAGTGATTTCCATTGAGTAGGACAAGTCTGGGGGACTTCCAAGACTGATATGGCTGTCAGGGATTGTGCTAAGTCGTCTACCAAACTATAGTTATGAGCTTCCCTGGCTTATGGGTTATGGACATTCCTGCGCAAGGGTATGTGAGGGATGCATAGTGGTGGTTCGGTGGAAGGGCGAGGGATCACCAACGGGGGTCCCAACGGTGTAGGGTTTGCCTCTGGAGATATAGGAGTAGACTCAGCGGGTGCATGATACTGACGATTACAGGTTTGCAGAAGGATTTGTTCCTCACTAGTGAGGAGAATTGTACGCTCTGTTGGGTTCTTAGGGTTTGGGTATTGTCCCCCTTGAGGTGGGGGATGTTGTGTGTCCTGTTGGGTGTGTATCACACCTTGATGTGGAATAGGATTTTGCAGCACGGTGGGAGGGGGATGTTGCACATATTGTTGTGGTGCCCGATGAGGCATAGGTTGTGCAGGAGAATGGGGAAGACTACCAGCGTATTTCAATCATTTGAAATCAGCAATCTGGGGGCAATGGTGAGTGTAATGACCGAACTCACCACAAAGGGCACAAGGGAAGATGGTTTTAACATTATTTCACCCTTGGCGTTTATTATTGCCCCCTTGGGGGTTTTGGTTCCCTTGGTTTTGGTTTCCCCCAGTAGGTTGGTGTTGTGGGGGTTGATTCCCACCTTGTCCTGGGTTGTTGTTATTCCTATTCCATCCTTTATTCTTGGCATTGTTCGATGGATGGGTTGGATTGACTGTGTTCAACTGTTCAAAATTTTGGTATTGTTGAGAAGCAGAAGGTTGAAAAAAATTTACCCCCGCATGTGGATGTGGGGGAGCCATGGGTTGTGGAGGACTAGGAAACGAGAAGTATGGATTTTGTGGTGGTATCGGTCCATAAGGTACATAGGAAGGCGTAGTTATTTCACTAGTACTATAAGCTTATGTTGATGGAGTAACATCGTTTGTGGGAATAGGTGGATGTATGGGAGGTGCCGGCGGTGGTCCACTGATGGGTGGAGGTATAGCAACAGGGTATGGCTGTTGATAAGGAGGTGGGGGGTAGTAAGGGGTGCCTCCATATGTTGGCGGGTATTGAGGTGTTCCATACATTGGCAGTGGTTGGGGTTGTGGACCATGGTGTGTTGTGGCACCTATTAGTCCGTTTGCTGAGTGAGACAGGTTTTGGAAGATCAGGAAGTACCGTGTATAAGTACCCTGACTGTGCGTAGATGAGGTCATACTGTTGGGCCTTACTGATGGATTCCTCTTTGGATTGTGGGAATGTGGAAGCTACATCCTTTCCAAGGAGAGAGACAAGTGATCTAAGAAACCAGTCGAGACACTGTTGCTTGGTGGTTTCTGCCTTACACAAACTACGTCGCCTATGCCACTTGTGAATGTGTTCAGCGATGTGTGTGGTTGAGGTTTGTTTGAAGTTAGAAAGTAGTTCTAGACCATTATCATGGCAAATGGGTAATTAGAAGAAGGTCAAGAATGCTTTGGCCAATGACTCAAAGGTCACGTGGGACCCCGATTTTTCTTCGACATACCATTTAGCCAATGGGCCGGTGAGTGTGCGTTGAAATAATCGTAGTCTGATGGAATCATCCATAATGCTATTGGAATAGCACCAAATATGAAAGGTCATGACATGATTGGCAGGGTCATCCCCTGCCTTTCCTTCAAACTTTGGTATGTCTGAAGCTAGTTTTGTTGGCATTGCAGGCCATGTGGGATCATGCAATATAGGATCATTGGTGAGCTTGGTGAGATCTAGTATGTTGAGAGAAGCCAAATATGGCATCTGTAGGGGGGGGGGAGGGTTAGCTCCGGCCATAGTGTGTTGTGAACCTGACCCTTTATGGGGACTAGGTGGGTTGGTGCTCCCTCCTTGAGAGGAAGTGGGTCCCCCACTTCTGTGTAAAGGAGAGAAAGTGAATGGATGACCTTGGGAAGTTGACCCAAGTAATGTAGAACCAAGCAAAGCTAAGCCTAAGACAGTAGCACTCACAGGAGTGTGTGAAGGAGGTACCGATGAGTGGGTACGACCATATACTCCCCCTAAGATAGGAGGGAGGTTGAGCAAGCGTCGTGAATGACGGGGGTTATGTGGTTCCCCTATGATGTCAGACTAATTGTGTGCAATATGTGCAAAAAAAGTGGTGAGAGAAATATAGAAACAAGGGTCATTGTTGTGGTTGTTTACACAATATATATATCCAAATCAAACTGTAATCAGATGTGCATCATACATAAAATGTGAAAGAAGCATATATATGTGGGTAAGAGAGTTTTGTCCATGTGGGGGAATCAAAAGAAAGAAAATGCTCGTGTCCTAGAAGACGTAATGTCCTTCCTCTCAAATAGCACTGGACCTTCCAATAGTACTCAACGGTGGGGTCTGAAGTCACCGGAAGAGAAACTAGTGAAGGATGAAATAATTGGTTATAATGAGGGGTAAAGGGGGCATATCCTGAAAGAGATGGYGATATTTCCCAATAGCCACACAAAATCCAATCAAGGTGCAATTGCAGCCCACAATTGCCACCTGGGTAGATGTCCTAAAGTTGGTCACTAGGTACCTCGGTCAAAGTACGACATTTAGATTTTCGGCCTAAGAAATGAGTCACGGGCTGGATCCCATCCAAGAGGTGCGTGCCTCAAGGGGGGACGCACAGAACAACCGGACCTCGGCCTTCAACCCTTCATGAGTATCTCCCTACCTTATGGTGATTGGAACACTTGACTTGGAGGATTTTAAGTTCCCTATTTGATAACCTCTATGTTTTGACAATGTGAGAACCAGCTAACGGGGAGTTATTTGGATGCCTATCCCCGAAATCCTACCTAGACTAAAAAATTTCTTTTGGCACCTTCTGTGGAGGAAAACTTAGTGAGTTTTTAGAAATATTTTAGATGTAGTTGTTTTGTGAGGCTGGGGGTGAAAAACAATCTCGTTTGATTAAAAGTGGGAGTGGATAGTCCTGTCAAGAAAAGATGGGGTATTTTCGGAATCCCTTTGAAGGAAACTTACTTAGACCTCCACGTTTCAAGAAGAAGCTATGTGGGTGACGAGTGACTTTTGTGTGTGAGTGAAAGTGTGCCAATTTTAGTGAATTATATGTCACCTTGTTGCATGTGGACTTCGCTTGGTGCTTACAAGAGTTTGATTACCTAATTAACTAAGTGTCTTTGGTACAACCTTGCGGAATTTCAAAAGCCCTAGGAAGCTAGCATGTGGACATGTGGGGCCGTTACTATCCTTTAACTCCCTATTTGTGATGTAATCTAGAAAAAGCATGAAACTATCCTAGATTGAACATGTGGGTATGTATGGGTCCGTTACAAACCTTTAAACTCTCCTAGTGTTTTGATCTAAGAGAGCAAAATTTCAACCACTATAGCATGTGGGCATGTATGGGCCCGTTACAAGTTTAAAATGTGTTTGAAAAATAAAACTAAGATGGGTCCCAAGAAGGGTCGTTGTCCTCTCCTAAATGTTTTAAAACTTTGTTAAGGGAGATGAGATTATTTTCACAATCTTTTTCTGATTCTCAAGATCGCTTGAAGGCGTGAGAGAAGAGCATACTCAACGATTGTTACTTCAACTTCTAGTCCCAAATGTGAGTTATATGTGATTAAATATGATTGTCCACTTATGTTTTTAAGTCCAAACAAGTCATCCATGTGGCCAAAAAGCAAAGAAGGGAAATTGATTTTTATCCTCCTAAGTGCCTATGTGTGTTCGACTAACCCCTTTATATGACGAGGGGACTAAGTGTAATGTGGCTTTACAACATTTTTGACATCATTTTTAAGAAGGTGAGTAGCCTTCTCCACATCCCAAGAACTTACAATGTGAAATTTCGTTCAAATGCATGGCCCCTAGTGTAGACAGAGGCGCACAGAGCGCAGGCATGCGAATAGAGAGGGGTAAGAAAACACATGTGTGCAGAAACAGGCTGTTACCTGAGTGCTGGCACGCACGATGTGCATCTATGGGCTAGAATACCCGTGCACCTGTAAGAAACGGCCGAGAAAGAAAATTCGGATGGATTTCTCTCAATTCTCCTATGAATTGACTGGTTAGCAGGTCGGCTGGGGCCGGTTTGTGCACCTGCAAGTTAAACAAACTAAAAGAAGAGAAAAATAAACCCAAATGAGGTAGGAATTTGATACCTTTCCCCAGCGGAGTCGCCAATCTATTTGCACCCTTTTCGTCACCTTGGTGAGCAAATGAGAGGTGCTTACATGCCTAGTTGGGTCTTGCTGAGCATGAAAGCTATAGAGGAAAGAGCTAGAGAAAGAAAAACAAAACTATAAGCAAGAATTAAACTAATACAAACTAAAATCATAAGCATATGAATATAGAGATAACAAACACAAAAAGACCAATATCACCAATGTTTTTAGGCTGATCAATTGATGAAATCAAAGCACCAAGAAGAAAGGTGACTGTGAGTACCTTCTTCCTCCAAGGGAAGGCTCTTGGAGGAAGAAGGTACATTACAGGTGAAGTTATTGAAATAGTAAGCGATGTCTGACGTGCGGTTTGCTCCTCATATTGGTGGTTTGCCCACAGTTTTTAGCTCTCTGCCCGCAGTTTTTATCACTCTGGACGCCAAATTGTTTGCCGACAGTTTTCTACTGACGTTGCAGGCCAAAAGATGAGATTCCTTGGTACAACTGGAGTGGGCCGAGAGTGTAGACAATGATATTATATATCAGGAAGCTTTTAAAGTTAAATATGCCTGGAATCTTATTATTTCCACACTAGAAACGGGTGTATAAAATGTCCCTGTGAATATTTCCTTTGGTTTAATATTTAAATAGACATGTTGGCAAATAATATGTATTTTGGAGAAATTTTTTATCGGGTTCTTTGACATATTTTAACAATAATAATTAGGTGGTGAGATCATAGCAATGGAGGTATTCCACCCACCTTCATTATTGAATGTATATAAAAAGATTTAATTATTTATAAATTTAATTATTATTGACCTTCTACATCCACATTTTTTAATTAAATTTATTTCGTCAAAGAAATATGAGATTTATTTATTCTTCAAAGGTTTTATGTTTATTATGATTATTTAGTTTAATGATTACCTAATGAATGTATATGAAAAGATTTAATTATTTATAAATTTAATGATTATTGGCCTCTACATCTTTATCTTTTAATTAAATTTACTTGTACAAAGAAATATGAGATTTATTTATTCTTCAAAGGTTTTATGATTATTTAGTTTAATGAGCATGGTGATGTCATAAGTGTTTGAGCATGACTTTGGTTTCTGAAAATGCATGCCTTAACTTCTTGGTTACCTAAATTTAATCTTAATAATGTAGTAATTATTAGAATGCTGGTTAATTATTAGAATGTTGGTTTGGTTCATTTTCCCAATTTGTCAAATGTTATAATTTTTTTGGTATTTATTAGTTTTTGAGGATATTGGGAATGTTTTGGCAACTTACATAAAATCAAATCTTAATACAGTTAGTTGTAAGGGGTTTATGCACATACGTATGTATATGTGTTTAGATAGAACTTAGTAAAGCTCTTTTCACATACACATGTATATGTGTTCAGATAGAACTTAGTAAAGCTCTTTTCAACAAAATTATTTTCAAGTAGAAGAAATTTAAATGCACATAATTTTTAAATTATAAGAGCACGACCTTTAGGTGTAGGATGTCATCTTCTAGGGAATTTTCAAGATACTTGTCCCTATGCTTGAGTTCACCATCCCAAGAAAAAATGAACCACATCAAAACCAAAGAAATGGAATTTTTCATAGGAATCGAGTTTGGATACAAACCTTGATTAGAACGAGGTAAATCAAGATCCACATGTGCCAATTGAGGAATCCACTCCTTTCTTGGGGGATAAAGTAGAGAAAATGGATACATGACTTTCCTTCTGAAGGAAGGTCATGGTAGCTCATGCTCCTCTAGGTGGAACATATAGACATCATGAAACTAATATCTCCAATTTACATAAATAACTAGTTCCTTTTAAGAATTGTTGTTTTCTTCCTTCTTACTCACAATCAATTATAATTATTGTGGATCCATCTTCAAAGGGGTCACAAGTTAGAAAGAAAGGAGAAAAGGGAAAGATACATTATTATTTTATGTCAGGTCAGGGAGCAGAAATGACAACTCCATGATGATGATCATTCTATTACCAACAAGCTCAATAAATACACAAGTAAACAACCATTGGTATTCCCAATGTATGACTCTTCCTATCTATGGCTGCTCATATTTACATTTATGGTACAAGTAATTATCCATGAGGGATTACATGTCCAACATTTCTCCATTAATCCGAAGGGGTTTGTGTGAGTCCAAGCATCATTCTGAACTTCTCAAAATTTTCTCTTCCAGGCGCTTTGGTGAAGATGTCTCCTTTACTCATTTGTGGAACAATGTCTCAAGTGAATAGTCTGGACCTCTACATGATATCAAATTAGGTGATACTTTGTGTTGATGTTCTTAGTTCGATCATGGAATCAGGATTCTTGGCCAACTTGATTGCATAAGTATTGTCAACTAGGAGAGGAGTAGAATTCACTTGTTTCTCCTGCAAATCTTCAAGTATTTTCCTAAGCCACAAAATATCCTTTGTCGCTTCTACAAATGCCACATATTATTCCTTTGTTGTGGAATATGTTGGGACTGATTGTTTGCGTGATCTCAAGGAGACATCCTCCAATCCAAGACTCATGAGATATCCTAAAGCTGACAACCCATTTTCGTTATCCCCATCAAGGTCTGAATCAGAATATCCAATTAGGTTGAAGTCATCTACCTTAGAGTACTTGAGTCCAAAATATTGAGTTCCTTTCAAGTATTTTAGAACTCTTTTTGTAGTAGAGCAATGCCCTTCACAAGGATTTTGCATGAATCTCGAAAGAATCCCAACAACATATGAAATGTCTGGTGTTGTGGTAGTAAGATAGATAAGACTTCCCACAAGCTATTGATACTTGGTTGCATCCTCAAATTCATTCTCTTATTTTGATGTGAGCAAGTTCCGTTCCATTGGATTAGACACAAGATTGCTCTTAGCCATGCCAAACTTGTTCAACAATTCTCCAACATACTTCTTCTAGAAGATGAATATGTAATTTGGATTTTGAATTACTTCAATGCCCAAATAGTAGTGAAGATGTCCCAATTCTATCATCTCAAATCCTTTAGATTCAACTCTTTCTTTATGGATGCAATGTAGTTCTCATTGTTCCCTGTTATGAACATATCATCTACATATACTACAAGATATACAATTGTTTTTCCAACTTTCTTGACAAACAAAGTTGCATTGTTAAGATTTAAATGCTTGAAATTTAATTTCAGAAGATGCTCGGTTAACATTTCATACCATGCTCGCACTACTTGTTTCAAGCCATACATGGATTTGATGAGCTTCCATACCTTAGTGTATTGTCCCTTCACAACAAATCCTTCTCGTTGAGACATAGACACATTCGCTTTCAGGTCTCCATTCAAGAAAGCAATCTTTACATTCATTTGATGAATTTTCCATCCATTTTGTGCTGCCATGGAAAATAAAGTGCAGATGGTTGGCCATTTTTTTGTGGGGGAAAAGGTATCCTCATAATCAACACCTTATTTCCTTGAAAATCCTTTTTCCATGAGCCTTGCTTTATGCTTATCAAGTGATCCATCTGATTTGTACTTGTTCTTGAATACCCACTTGCAACGAGTCAGTTTGGTTCCATATGGAGGGTCCTCCAACTTCCATGTCCCATTCTTGATGAGAGGATCATATTCCTTCTACATGGATTCTTTCCATTCATCATGAGAAGTGGATTATTTAAAGGAAGTTGGCTCATGGTTAGTAGATAAATTCAACTCACGATCATATGAAACATCCATATCTTCTACATCACCCAAGTTTGAATTATCTACATTACCTCCAACTTGTTTTGAGGAAAATCTAGTTCCTATCTTCTCAACCTCATCAGGATGAACACTTTCAAGTGTTTTAGTGATCAATTTTGGTGAACCTTTCTGAGATGATCTAGGTGGCTCAGATGATTGAGATGGTGCTGATTTGTAATCAAGTCTCAACTTTTTAATACTCTCGATGATCCATATTTTATGAGCATAACGAAATGAATACAGATTATTAATAGGTGATTAACACAAAATAACAAAGATACAGTAAAAATGGTTTTCTATTCAACAAAGAAATAAGCTGGAAACTGTAAAATGCAGCGGAAACAAGCTTGCTGGAATGGTGGCGGCTTATCTTTGAGAAGAGATGTGATGACTGCACTCATTCGCAAGAAGATGATTACAATGAGGCTCTAAAGACCTTTTTACAATAAACAAGAATGCCAAAAAACCATAGACATCCAAAAAACTAACCCTAGGAGATGAAGCACCAAAAGTCATGTGGGCCCCGTTTGGGTAAGTCAGTACATCAACTTCCCGGGGTCGTAACTTTTGCATACGATCTCCGTTTTAGGCGTATGATATCCCATTAGAAAGATCTATCCGAGGACTACAAAATTTGCACAAAATTTCATAATGAAATTTTGCAACCACAACATGCCCCAAAAAATGTTGTTTATGGCCTCAAAACAACTCCGGAAGTTTAGGACCCGAAAAACTGCTAAAAATAGTAAATTATCAAAATTGCTAGAAAGCTATTTTACGCTAGATGGAAAAGGTGGGTGGCCACCACTATCCACCTGGATCAATCATCCCTCTTTAGGAAGAAATGGTCTCCATTACGTTGAGATCCCCCATCATATGAGGAAATTTCTACAGAATTTGACCCCCGGTGAGCCACTTGCCTTGGTGCAGGAACTTCCCTGCTTTGACAACTCAATAAAGATGGATCCTTTGTTGTCAAGTTCCCTTGATCTGTGTGTCCACAATATGATCACTGGATGCCTGTTGTATACAGTCAGGGTTGAGATCTGTTGGTGTCAGCTATTCTGCTACGCCTGAGGTGTCCAATAATGGTGGGGAATAAGGCCGAAGGAGGTCCATGTTGAACACTGGGTGCAAGCCAAGGAAAGGAGAGATGTCGAGCTCAAAATAATTATCCCCCATGACCTTGGTGATAGTTTAGGACCCATAACAGAGTGGGAAAATATTTCGATGGGGTCCTGTAAGGCGTTCTTTCTGCAAGTGCAACCAAACTTTGTCGCCCACCTGAAAGTTATGTGGCACTCGATGTTGATCATGACATTGTTTGTATTTGTCATTGGACTTCTATAGGATATCTTGAACCTGTTGGCAGATGTGTTGGATCCTCTCAATGAGCCAGGTGGCTTTGTCAGGTTCAGTTGGAGCAGGAGATGAGTCGGTCGAGGTGACCGCAAGGGGAAGTGAAACAACTATGGGACCCAATGGTTGGAATCCCAATCCCACCTGAAAGGGGCTGTGGCCGATTGAGCTATGCAGGGATCAATTGTATCTATGTTGGACATAGGGAAGGCTCTCATTCCATGTGCGGTGGTGATTTGAATTATACATGCGAAGGATATGCATAATCATTCAATTTACAACCTCGGTTTGTCCATTTGTTTGGGGTTGGAAGTCCATGGATTTGGTGAGCTTGGTGTCCAACAATGACCAGAGTCTCGACCAGAATGTGCCGAGAAATAGACTATCCCGATCTGAGACAATGGTTTGTGGGATTCCAAAATGTACCTAGACTCGTTCAAAGAAGAGCTTGGCAGTGGCTTCTACTGTGATGCTCTTCTTGCAGGAAACCATAATTGCCATCTTAGAAAAGCGATCAACAACCACAAAAACACAGTCATTTCCCCGCTTAGTGGATGGGAGGCTCGACATGTAGTCCATTGAGATGGATTCCCATGGCCTG
>JZKD02S2265386.1:28582-42444 GCA_000966675.3 Picea glauca
TTCAAAGTAATAATAACACTACGAGGCCTAGACTCATATACAACAAGACATTTCCATAAATAAGGTTGGCCCAAAAGAACATCACAAACTTCGAGAGGAGCAATGTCACACAATACCTCATTTTTGAAGGGCTTGATGTCGTAAAACAATTGACACTGTTGGCTAACACGAAGATCGCTTCCTTGGTGGATCCATCCAATGGTGTAGGGTTGTGGGTGCGATGTTATTGGCAGGGCAAACCGCTTGACGACCTTTGCTGATATGAGGTTCTTCTGGCTACCTTTATCAACGATGAAGTGTAGCGGGGTGCCTTTTACCCACATCTGTGAGTGGAAGAGGTGCTCTCCTTCTTCTGGCTCATCTGGTTCACCAGGCTAGAGCAATGGTGGCACTATGTTCTGCGTCAATGATCCATATTCCCCTTTCTAGTTCTAGCTCAGAGTCAGAATCTGCATTTGATTAAGAGGCTTTCACTTCGGCCACCAACGATTGCTTTGAGCGACAGTTAGTATTGTTATGCCAAGGGCTCTTGTGGAAGTCGCACCACTTCCGAGTGTCTTTATTTGTCTTTCCGGTGTCCTTTTCTTGCGGCTTGGACTGGTTGTCTTGATACTATCCATGTTTTCTCTATCCTTTGTTCTATGGGTTGGGGCTGCCCTTTCGTGGCTTTTGTTGTGAGGGGTTCCTAGGCCCAAATAACTGTGTCTTTTGTTTGAGCTTCTGCTCGATTTTGACGACATATCTGTAGGCCATGCCCAAGGATGAGATGTCTAGAAATTCCATTTCGGTCTGGATGTATCTATGCTTAGCACCGCGATACTTGAGCACCATATTTCTCTCCGAATCTTTGATACCCAGCTTGGTGCGCAAGGTATGGAAGATATTTGTGAAATCTGACACTGCTTGTTCTCGTTCTTGCCGCAGTGTGGTCCATTTGGTATACAGGTCGTCATAACTTTCGACAGGGTACTATTGTTCCTTAATAGCATCTATGAAGGATTCCCAGGTGGTTGTGACTAAAAATAATGAGGGTTCCTCTGTTTCCTTTTGCTCACAAAACATTTCCCACCAATCTTTGACATGGGAACGACTTTGAGGAGTGCAAAAGTAATCTTTTCTCTATTCGAAAATTTATGGATAGAAAAATACACTTTTAGTAGATTCAACCACATTTCTACAGCATATGCGTCTATCTGACCTTAAAATATAGGAATATCGAAGTTTATTTGTACGTTGAAGGGGGTGGCGCCTCCGTTCGAAGAAGATGCATTGCCTATTGGTAGCCGCCAAAGGATTTGCATGAAACTATCCATCATATCATTCCTCTGTTGCGTGAGGGATTCCTCAATCAATAGTTTGAAAGGATCTCCTGTCCCATCATATTTATTTTCTCTTGCCATGAGAGGTCGCTTGGGCGTGCGAGAGTTTTTGTCCTCAAGAGAAACAAGCTCGAGACCCAAGTCTTTGTACTCCGACCTCGTTGGGGACATGCATTAAGACGACAAGGAGAAGACTGTTATGATACCATTGATTCATATTTTATGAGTAGAAAGAAATGAATACAAATTATTAATAGGTTCTTAACACAAAATAACAGAGATATAGTAAAACTGGTTTTCTATTCAATAAAGAAATAAGATGGAAACTGTAAAATGCAGTGGAAACAAGATTGCTGGAATGGTGATAGCTTATCTCTGAGAAGAGATGTGAAAGTTGTGCTCATTCGCAAGAAGATGATTACAATGAGGCTCTGAAGGCCTTTTTACAATAAACAAGAATTCCAAAAAACCCTAGACATCCAAAAATCTAACCCTAGGAGATGAAGCGCCAAAAGTCATGTAGGCCCCATTTGGGTAAGTCAGTACATCAACTTCCCGGGGTCGTAACTTTTGCATACGATCTCCATTTTAGGCATATGAATATCCGAGGACTACAATAGTTGCACGAAATTTTGTGACCACAACATACCCCAAAAAAATGTCGTTTAGGGCCTCAAAACGGATCCGAAAGTTTAGGACCCGAAAAACTGCTAAAAATAGTAAATTATCAAAATTGATAGAAAGTTGTTTTGCACCAGCTGGAAAAGGTGGGTGGCCATCAATATCCATATAGATCAATTGATCAAATCATCTAGGTACACTTCAAGTTCTGGTGAAGTGGTAGGAACTTCTTCATGAGGGGAAGATGATGCTTCAACAAGGTATTCCAGATACTGACCCAAGATAGGGATCCCCCTTCAATATGTGGAATCTCATCATCAAATTCATGATATGTATTTACACGAGTGAATATGTCTAGATGATCAAGATGCCTCTCAACAATTTCCTCTTCCTTGATGGATTCAAGAAAGATCACATCTCTGGAAAGGATGAAATTCTTGTTTGTCTCATCCTAAAGATGATACGACTTGGTGGTATTTGAATACCCCAAGAAGATTCAATTTCGACTCCTTGCATCAAGATTGCTTCTTTTCTCCTTAGGAATCAAGGCATAACTAGTGGAACCAAAGATCTTGAGATTCCTAATTGAAGGAATGTGGCCATACCACATTTCATATGGAGTATTTTTCTTGATAACATGATATAGACACCTTTTTTTGACATAAAATGCACATAAAATTGCATTAGTCCAAAACATCAATTTAACATTCTTTAAAAACATCATGGATCAAACCATATTTAGGAGTGTCATGTTCATTTGTTCAACTATACCCTTTTTTTGAGGATTGTATGGAACTATAGTTTGTTGTTTGATCTCATGTTAGCAAAGGTAACTTTCAAATTCATTAGATGTATATTCTCTTCCATTATCAGTGCGAAGAGAGCCAATATGAGACTGAGCTTAATTTTTAATCCATACATGAAAGTTTTTAAATGTTTCAAAGACATGTGACTTATCTTTCAGTAAATACACAAATAAAAATGAATTAGTTCAAGTCTTCTACAAGCTCTAGAGGTAGAATCATGGAAAGGTTATTTGATATGATTTCCAATAATACAATCATCACATTGTTTTAGTTTTATAGTAATGGTAGGTAGACATGAAATACCATTATTTCTCATTAAAAAAAGGTTGTCATAATTGATATGACCAAATATAACACACTAAAAAAGACTAGATGACAGATCAGAGAGGTATGCAACATTATATGTATGTGAAGATGTCCCATTCAACTTCAACAATATTCCATCTTTTGTTTTGGTCATAACAAGCATGTTATCATCATACTTTTGCACTTCAAATTTTCCACCGATCATGTGAACATAGTGGCCTTGTTTTTTGATGAGAAAAAGAGACAACAAGACTCTTTTCAACTTAGGAAGATAGAGTACATTGTGTAGAATAAAATATGGGAGTTTATGAAACTTAAGCCTGATGGTGCCTATTTCGGAGGGTTTGAGGTTGGACTTGTCTGCAAAAGAAACCATCCCATCTAGATTATCATTGAAGTCTTCAAAAAAGTTTTTTCATAATGTCATATGAGAGGTTTCTCCTGTTTCAAGAAGCCATGTATCTTTCCAAGGAACATATGAAGTGTTAAAAAAATATTATGTTACTCCTATATTGCAGTGAGCAACAATGTAATGCGTAGAGTTAGGTGGATTACCTTTTACTGATTTTGTGGGCTTACCTTTTTCTTCTTTATTTTGTCTTTCTTCCTTGATCATGTCCCATGTGTTACACACCAAAATATTACACTTGAATTTCACACCTTGTGTCATAAGTGTCGCAAAGTGACGTATGCACCTTGTTAAGTGTTGCATGTGCTGTTGCAAGTGTCGTATGCACCTTACCAAGTGTCAAATTCATTTTGATAAGTGTTGCAACCCCTTGACACAATGAAATACATTTTCCACAATCTCTAAGTCATGTTGGAAGAATAATCCCTATCATCTGACAGTTAAAACATACCTTTTTCTTGGAAAAAATGACCATTTTTTGGCATTTTAGAAGGGTGGCGCTCCCCTACCCATGCTTAGGGGGTGCCAGTTCTCCCCCTACCATGTTAAGGGGGTGCCAGTGGTGCTCTGTCTCTCACTTAGGGGGAGCTCCAGTCTTGTTAGAGAAGAATATTGGGAGATCCCACCTTTTTCTAAGGGACATCTCTGACTTGGATGAGGTTGTTGTGGCTGACTCCTATACTATGGATTCATATTAGGACAAAATCCAAACCTTAAGGAGCCATATCCTCAACCATATCCTGTATTAGATCATGGTGTTTTTACCTCTCAAGTCTATATATTGAAGGTGTTTCTAAGGTGAAGGAGGGAAGAATTCAGATACCAAACCTTTGATCTTGGGAGAAACATAAGAATTTTGATTTCAAGGTTTTCATGTGAGGGCCAGATGAGGAGAGATTGGAGAAGCTATTTAACTTTAAAGCATGATTTGTAAGTTCCTCTTTTTGGATTTCCAATTAATATAAACTTGTCTTATTCCCTTCAAGTTCATTTGTTCTACATTTGCTTGTCTTTTGTTATTTCAGTCTTCATAGATAGATATACTTTGTATAATAATCTAGAGTAGGAGGAACAAGTTCCTTTTCTATTCTTGCAGGAATTCAATTCTGTTGAGGAGATTGGAGATCAAGCCCAGRGATTGGATCAACGAGGATGAACATCACAATAAGTTATGCCAGATTCTTCTTCTATCTTGTTTGATTGATTGAGTCAGATCTATAGGGAAAGTAGTAACCACTTGTTCACTTTTGTMTTTGGACCAAATATTAGGGTATTTGTCCAAAGGGGAGCTTATCCTGTCTGCAAAGTAATATTTCTCACAACAAAAAAATGATGACTTCACTGGGGAAGGACTCTGACTAGTTTTTCCTCTATTTTGTCTTGAATCCCTTGCTTGTGATTATATCTTGCTTTTTTTATTCTTTATTTATTTCCCCTTCCCTCTTCTTTTTTGAATATTTTACAGATCCATTGACTGAGTCTCTGCTGAGTCCGAGCTTATGGAATCCATTTTTGAGATTTTTCAGAAACTGACACTCCCTTGTAGTTCACAGGAGGGTGCCATTATCTTGAATGAAACTCCACTTAAGCCTCTTAAGGGGTGCCATTAGATGACTGTAAATCCCCTTAAGCCTCGTAGGGGTTCTATAGTGCTTTGTCTCTTTGAGAACATGGGCACCAATCTCCTCTTTTGGGTGTTTTTTCTTATTTCTGCCGTGCTTTTCTCATTATTCTTTTGAGAGGATTTTAGCCCATAGTATCCTAGTTAGTCTTTGAATTTGTTTGATGGAGAATTTGAAATTTATCACTCATTTTCATTTTCTTCTTTGAGTTTTCAAATTTCTCCTAGTTGTGATCCCCTTGGGTTAGCAAGATCCCTTGGTTCATTCTTCCTTTGAGTTCTCTGATCTTTGTCTCACAAGTATTTCAGATTTCTTGACTATTTAGGAGGTTTTATCAACTAGGGTTTGTGAAGGTTGTTTGGTTTTTATCCATTTTTGTCTTTGTTGAAACATCTTTCTTTTCTAGATGATTAAGACTCTCTTGTTTTACAAAACCCAACCTTGTACACTGTTTCTTGCTGGTCATTTCTTGAGGATTTTTATGAGTACTTTTCTTCTTTCTCTTTTTCATATTTGAGTCCTTGATCGAACAAGTTATCTCACACTTGTTTTATTTCAGTTATCATCATTTTTAGTGCATTTTGTTTGATTTCTCTTTTTCCTCGTATTTCGTTTTTTCAAAGATAGATCTCTTTCATTCCATTTGAAAGTTAAGAAGAGAAAAAGTTTGCATATCTCCTTGCACACATAATCAAACAAAGAAGTTTTTGTATTATTTAGGAAATTGGTTTTGGTATACTTTTGGAAAAAGAGCTAGTTTTGCATGTGCATTTCAGTTTTTGGAAACATTTGCTTGGTAGTTTAGCATCATCTTGATCCCAAAAATTGAAAGTTGCATTATTTTGAGTGCTTGGTTGTGTTAAGAAGAATATAACTCTTCTCCTTCCCATACATATAATTCATCGAAAATAATGAATTGCATCTCATTTTTTTGCATTCTATTGGAGTCAGGTCTCTCAGATCATCAGTTTCATCTTCGTAACCCTACTGCATAAAATCCATTAAAATCAACCACGCGCTAAAAAAATAATCTAGAACATTTTTATTTTTATTTTAGCACACCAACAATAACACATGATTAGGGTATTTGGACTAGGAAAGTGAATAAATTGTCCAAGACTACTAAATAAATTGTTCACTCTTTACTGTAGAGAAGTAAAGAGTGAACAAATCCAACTTTTGTATAAGCATATTCGGGAACCCCCTCTCACACAGGGGCTAAACATGAGGTTGTGTGCAGAAGAGAAACAAATATTACCCCTCAAAAGCTTGACCAATCATAGAGAAAAGAGCGTATACTGGGGGTTCTTCCTAAAGTGTCACTGAATCATTTGGTCTCGGTGCTTCATGAACTCCGAATCCATTCAGGGTCCTCTGGAGTCTATTGGTCCACTTGTCCTCAGTCCTCTACAATAATTTCAGAATTTGATATCCTTTCCATAAGTTCGGTCCTGACTGTTGACTGTACCCTCTTGGAGACTGACTACTAGTTGGTAACCTTAATGGGATTTCCTAGGTATATACATAGGTGACTGTGGGGGGATTCCCACGATACCTGGGGCATACATCATATCACACTCTCAGTACCCTTGGAGGGTGATCCTGTGAAAGTGAGGGTTTCTTTCATCGATAATTCCTGTTATGTAAAGGTAGGGGTAACTACTTCTCATTTCTTCATTGGCAGCTTGATATCCTATCTTTGAAATATCTTTGAGCCTATTGTTGCTTGGTTGGTTTCTTTTAGTTTTCTTAGGAGTGTGTTTCTTTGAATTTCATAGTCGGCCTTAAGATCAAATACTTCACAATATATAAGGTATGGAACCTGATGTTCAGGAACCTCAACACAATGTTTCTTACGAAGGAATGATCGAAGACCAAACTTTTGAGACTTGGAGTGTAGCTTCTGGAAGTGGCCATCACATAGAAGAATCGGTCACAACCTTTGTAGAAATCCTTGCATCTCACGTGGATCCTCTTTTTAATAATCCACTCATCCAACCACTCATTGATCCACCATCTACGAGATATTTTGATGCCTATTCTTCTTATAAATTACCACCTAGTTCCACCACTACACAATCTTTTAGCACAAACCTATCATCTTTTGGTTTTCCTGAAGGACTTGGGAACTTATCTTTTTCCACAACTCCCATAGCTGATAATATTGGTGCTTCTTCTTTAATGCGAACATCAGTGACCCAGGTAACCTTGACTCAACCAATTGCACATATATCTCCCTTATCCTCTATATCACACATTGCAAATTAGTACACCCTACATTGGAGGTCAATATTCAATGGGAGTCCAACCTTCAGTTGAAGGGAAACCTTTAGCTGCAGGGAAATTTTTTACTGGGGGGAAACCTACATGATTGAAACATTAACAAGCCTAGGGGAAATCCTCTCCTGCAAGTCCTTCTATCCCTACTACCACTGGCCTATATCCTGGACAACCGTTTCCAGGACTTGCTAATCCTGTGTGGGGTCAACCCAATCCAGCGGGCGTTCCTCTACAAGAAACTTTTCCCTATCAATCCACAAACCCCATGATTTGTACACAACATCACCTTCAACCACCATACCACGGGGGACCATCAGGTTAATATCTGTATGTAGGAGGTCCATCTGTTCATTCACAATACATGGGTGGACAATTAGGACAACCACGTTACATAGGTAGACAATCCATACAACGACCACATATGGGAGGACCGTCTTGCTTTGCAATTGTTAGAAAAATAGGATCGCGGAGAAATAAAATAAGACAAATGCGGAAATAAAACACAAAAGATACAAAATACAATAGAGACATAGATATACGTGGTTCACCCAGTGTGGGCTACGTCCATCAGATAAATTGCTAGGTCCTTCCTTTTTATTATCCAACAAATGAAGGGATACAACCGACAACACACCCACTATAAATTCCTCTTCTTTTTCTCATAGTATCCTCTATCAGAATACAATATTCGACATGATACATAGCCAAAATACATTTCCCTCATAAAAGAGGGTTTCCTTCTACGGAAAAAAACCCTAACATAACTTCTACCATTAGATCTACGACCTTATAATGAACGGTCCAGATTTACTATGAAAATACAATATACATTTACAAGGAAATTTTTCCTTCGAGGGCCTACTTGCCCCCAGACCCCCTAGTAGGGGGTATGAGTTCCTCGGACCCTATAGGAGGGGAAAGCCCCACTTCAACCCCCCTATGTGGAGGGGTGTACAGTCTTCATGGGGTATAAACATGACCTAAAACAAATGCCTATGAAAACAATAAGATAATCAGGCTCCACAACCAACAATATTTCACTTGGAGACTGATCACAACAACTCCACTACTATTGTACCTATTGGACTATACTCCACCCTTGACCAGGAAAATTTTTCATCTTCACGTTCATGCTTAACTGAAACTGAACAGGAACTCATTTTCTGTTAGGGACCTAACCCCTCCAGTAGGTTTTAATAATATATTTCGATGTAATAAAGGTCAATATTAATAAGGACTATCAATAAGGAAGAATAATTCGAATGTAAGAAGAACTAATAGAAGTTTCCTCTTCTAGAAGGATATTCTTCTATATGGTTCTTTTGATAAACATATTTAGTATAAACATGAGTCAAGGGTATGGGAAATGTTGTCTTGGATATTATTGTAATAGAGCTCTTCTTGACTGGAGGTTTCCCCCTCGAAGAGGCAAGTGAAAATTTCTCTCAGTAATCGAAGTGCTCTTTCTGGTGTTATTCTGTTATAATTTCAATATTATTGTGGTGTTGTTATGGTTATATTGTTGTTCATTTTCCATTGATAGAATTTTATTTCTATTCTGCATACTTTTTATATTTGGAATATTACAAGTGGTATCAGAGCACTTTCCTCGGCAAAAATTTGTGGGTAATTTTTTTTTCAGGGTAGAGATGTATTCCGATATTTTTAAGCTACATAGATCTATCATTACACGCATAAACCCATGGTTGAGGGATTCATACACATAGGAAATACAAGTGGTACTTAAGGGCACATCTGTTGGCCACCCTTTTAACCTCTGTTGGTACCCCTTCGAGTGGTAGCGCATCAGACAACAACTGTATACAAATCAACCTAGATTTCCTGAAGCCCTCTTTAGATAAACCGATCAGCCACCTGACTGCTATAGTATCACTGAGAACATCACTCGTGAAGATACTCTCTAGTACCTGGGTAGTTAGGTAGTACAACTAAGGGCACAATCTAGTCTCCTTATTTGGTACCTTGAGATATTGGGCCGAGTATTACTGTTGGACCTCACACGTATATCAGAGAGCTATAGCACAGGGCAAACCCTTGTCTGTAGAACCCTGGAATACCTAACCCTTGGGGATGGAAACAAAAATAAAACAGACAGGATCTATTGTCGTGCAACTATGTTCGAGTTTCCAAATCACTACACATTTATTCCTGGTTATGCATTTGGGCATTCCATCACTACAATATTCTTTAGACCAGAGTATAACTCCACAGGTGTAAAAAAATTAAAAGAAAGTCTGGAATTTTTTTCACCATTATTTGAGACCTATTCCATTGGATTTATCTCTTCGCCCTTATCAAATTCATACCTATCATTTTTCAGAAATTTTTTTGACCCCACCCACCCCTCTTCAGTTCATTCATCATCATGGCCCATACTCGTAGCCAAGACTTGGAAGCTCGCTTCAATACCTTGCAATCTAATTTCACAGAGACCCAACAATAAGTGAGACATCTCAGTGCCAATATTTCCTCCATCAATAAAACCATGCATTCCTCCATCGTCGCCTCAATCGCGAAACTCAAAGAAGACCTCAAACAAGACATGACTACCCAACTTGAATCTGTTGCTTCGATGCTCTGCACCAAGTTGCATATCCCTGCAGATCCCCCTTTATCTGACCCACCTTTGCATACCTAATATTAAACTTCCTCTCATTCCCATAATTTTTAGCCCCATCACTTTCAGCTTGACCTATGCCTTCCACGAGTGGATGTGACCAAATTTAATGGCTCAGATCCGACTGGTTGGGTAACTCAAATGGAACATTATTTCTCTTTGTACGACATTACAGATCACTTAGCCAAACTTTGGTATGATGTTCTCCATCTAGATCAAGAACATTGGCAATGGTGGCAATGGAGAAAAGCTGCTCGTCTAGGGTATGTTTCTTGGACACACTTTGTCGCAATGATTTATGAACACTTTGACACTGACACCAACTATTTAGGCTGTTTGACAAAGTTGAAACAATATGGCATAGTGGAAGACTTTATAGCTTCTTTTGAGAGACTGGATTTTCATACAGAGGGCATGTCTGATGCTTTTTTTTGAGAATTTTTTATTAGTGGCCTCAAGGATGTGATTTGTTCCCATGTCCTCATGGCTAGGAATCAGAGTTGGGTGGAGGCTACTAAACGAGCTAAGGAAGCACAACAGGTTGTCTCTTCTCAAAACTGGAAACCCTCCTTTATTCATTGCACTAAACTAGTAAATCCCACTCCTCCTTCTACTCCACTAAAGATCCAAAAATTGACCAGGGCCAAAATGGATGAATTCCAACTTAAAGGCCTTTGTTATAATTGTGATGACAAATATTTTCTGGGACACAAGTGTAAGGAAACAAATATTTTTATGGCCATCTCGCAGGATGTTTCAGATGAGGATGTTGAAGCTCCCATTGTGTCTGATTCACCTGAACCCACCGACATTACCCCTCCCTCATACTCTCCCAAAGTAGAACCGGTCATTTCCCTAAATGCTCTCACGAGCTTTTCTACTCCCCAAACCCTCAAACTAATTGGCTATATCAAGCATAGGAAGGTCATCATTCTTGTTGATAGTGGAAACACCCATAATTTTATTCATCACCCCATTGCCCAAGAAACTAATTTCTATATCTGTGCAGTCAATAATTTCCAAATCATGATTGCCAATGGTGGGTCCATGAAATGTGGAGGGCATTGTGAAAATGTGTGTCTCCAATTTGGTGACTACCACCTAAAATATCATATGTTTGCTATCGACATGGGCGATTGTGACATAGTGTTGGGTGCAGAATGGCTAAGGACTTTGGGTCCCATTCTCATGGATTTTAAGGAATTAACCATGCAATTTGACTAGGAGGTATAGCAATATAAGTTCCAAGGCATCACCACCAGTTCCCCTGAGATCATTAGTTCCCATTGCATGGAAAATATGCTAAAAAAGGGTCATTCAGGCATTATTACCCAAGTCCATGCCATACAAGCAACTGAGACACCCTCTGTGCCGCAGGACCTCCAATCCATCCTCTCTAAAGATCAAGTGGTTTTTCCCACTCCCCATGGAATCCCTCCTTCCCGTGGTGTTCATGATCATTCCACTCCCCTTGTCCTTGGAAGCCTTCCTCCCAATATTTGTCCCTATTGTCACCCCTTTTCCCAAAAAAATGAAATTGAGAAAATGGTTCAAGAACTGCTTAACGCAGTTGTTAGCCACCCTAATATGATCCCCTACTCTTCTCCTATGGTCATGGTCATGAAGAAAGAAGGCTCTTGGCGCATGTGTCTTGATTTCTGTGCCCTCAACAAATTCACCATTAAAGACAAATTTCCCATTCCTGTCATTGATGACCTCTTGGATGGATTGAGTGGTGCCCAGTTCTTTACTAAACTTGATCTTATTTATAGCTACCACCAGATCTGTATGAAAGAGGTAGACATTCATAACACTACCTTTAGAAATCATGAGGGCCACTATGATTTTTTGGTCATGCCCTTTGGTTTGTGTAATGCTCCCTCCACTTTCCAAATCCTCATGAATCACGTCTTCTGTCCTTTTCTCCATCATTTTGTCTTAGTTTTATTTGATGATATCCTCATCTATAGAAAAACCTGGACAAACCATCTTGCTCATGTGGATCGATTTCTCCATCTACTCTCTTAGCACCAACTTTTCCTGAAACAATCTAAATGTTATTTTGGCACCTCAAAAGTTGAGTACTTGTGTCATATTGTTGGAAAGTACAATGTCAAGGTGGATCCTAAAAATATTGAACCTATGCAAGACTGGCCTCACCTAAAGAATATCAAAAGCTCGCATGGATTTTTGGGCTTAACAGGTTATTATTGCAAGTTTGTTAAGAATTATGGAAAGATTATGACCCCTCTCATTACACTCAAAAAGAATTCTTTCACCTGGACTCCAACAACTACTCAGGATTTTCAAACCTTGAAGATGGCCATGTGCACCACTCCAGTCCTGACACTTCCTGATTTCACAAAGACCTTTGTCCTAGAATGTGATGTTTCAGGAAAATGAATTGGTGCTATCCTTATGCAAGAGGGTCGGCCTTTGGCCTTTACCAACAGACAACTGTTTGAATTTTTTTGGGGGAAAATCAATCTATGAAAAGGAAATGTTGGCTATTCTGCATGTCATTGATCTTTGGAACCCTTATCTATTGGGGCAACGCTTCCAAATTAAGACAGATCATCAAAGCCTAAAGTATTTTATGGAACAATGCATCTCCTCCCCAGAGCAACAAAAATGGGTGACTAAGATATTTGGATATGATTATGAGATTATTTACAAGAAAGGAAAATACAATGTGGTTGTGGATTCCCTTTCCCAAAAATATGAAGATGAAGGGTCCCTTTTTTCTCTCTCCTTCATTGTACCAGATTGGATCCAATCCATTCGCTAGGAATGGCTACACGATCCAAAAAGTTCTCATCTGATACAACAATTGCAGGCCAATTCTCCAGTTTCCCCGGGGTACTCTTAGATCCATGATGAGCTTCAATATGAAGGCCATTTGTATTTAAGTAAACAGTCAAAACTTAAATCCATGGTACTTTCTGAGCTTCATGCTACACCCACAACTGGGCACTCAGGGTTTACCAAAACCTATGATAGGGTCAAACGTTGTTTTTTATAGGATGGTATGAAACATGACATTCGTAATTTTGTGGTTGAATATGATGTGTGCCAAAGAAAAAAGGGTGAAACAGTCAAATCTCCTGGCACACTACAATTGCTTCCGATTCCACCTGCTATTTGGTAGGATATCTCTATGGATTTTATTGTAGGCTTACCTAAATTAGGAAATAAATCATACATCATGGTGGTTGTTGATTTCCTTTCCAAGTATGCTCATTTTTGTGCTCTTCAACACCCATTTAAAACAACCACTTTGGCTCAACTTTTCATGGATCAGGTCTTCAAGCTTCATGGAATGCCACATTATGTTGTTTCTGATCGCGACCCAACTTTCACTAGAAATTTTTGGCAAGAATTGTTCAAGCTTCAAGGCACCCAATTGCATCTCAACACAACTTCTCATCCCCAGACTGATGGTCAAACTAAAGTTTTCAAAAATTGTTTGGAAACATATTTGAGTTTTTTTGCATTAGAAAATCAAAATTAGTGGGCTCAATGGTTACCACTAGCTGAGAATGGTGGTACAAAAGTTCATACCATACAACTACTTGCATGACTCCTTTTGAAGCAGTGTATGGAAAAAATACACCTTCAGTTCTATCATATTTATCGAGTGTCTCAAAGGTCCAGGTGGTTGATGCAGGAGCATCCGATGCGTCCTAAATACATCATACGAACCAGCGCGAGGAGAATGAATTGAACAGCTGGACAAGCCAACAATTTTTTTTTTTCTTTTTCATTTTGAATTTCACCTTGGTATTCGTGGCGCCGCCGGTTACTAAAGGCATTCAAAGCCAGGCGCATTGTATTATGTTACAGATAGGAAGGCAGTTAATA
>JZKD02S2265386.1:80734-93338 GCA_000966675.3 Picea glauca
TGTATCAATATAATATATGCTGGTTTTCCCGGTTTGGGTTTCCAGGTGAAAAATCTCTGTGTAATGTTTGTATTTGCCATTGTATCTTTTTTGTTCTTTTCTGAATATCGATTTGTAGTAGATATTGTACAAGGTTAGAATTTACATAGGGGGCATCTGTTACACACCAAAATGTCACACTTGAGTTTCGCACCCTAAGTGTCACAAGTGTCTCAAAGTTATGTATGCACCTTGTTAAGTGTCACATGCACTATTGCAAGTGTCGTATGCACCTTGTTAAGTGTCACATGCACTGTCGCAAGTGTCATATGCACCTTACCAAGTGTCAAATTCATTTTTATAAGTGTCTCAACCACTTGACACCATGAAATACATTTTCCACAAACCCTAAGTCATGTTGGAAGAAGAATCCCTATCATTTGACAGTCGAAACATACCTTTTTCTTGGAAAATTGATCATTTTTGGGCATTTTAGAAGGGTGGTCCTCCCCTACCCATTCTTAGGGTGCGCCAGTGCTCCCCCTTCCATTTTAAGGGGTTTCCAATGTCACTCTATCTCCCACTTAGGGGGAGTCCCAGTCTTGTTAGAGGAGAATATGAGAGATCCCACCTTTTTCTAAGGGCCAACTCTAAATTGGATGCGGTTGTTGTGGTCGAATCCTATACTATGGCTTCATCTTAGGATCAAATCCAAACCTTAAGGAGACATATCCTTCATTATATCATGGTGGTTTTACCTCTCAAGCCTATATATTGAAGGTATTTCCAAGGTGAAGGGAGGAATAATTCATATAAAACCTTTGATCTTGGGAGAAGCATCAACATTTTGATTTCAAGGTTTTCATGCGAGGGATGGACAAAGATATCTTGGAGAAGTTACTTCACTATCAAGCATGCTTTGTAAGTGCCTATTTTTGGATTTCCAATTAATATAAGCTTGGCCTATTACCTTCAAGTTCATGTGTTCTAGATTTGCTTGTCTATTGTCGTTTCAGTCTTCGTAGATAGATCTCTTTTTTGTAATCGTCTAGAGTAGGAGGAAGAAGTTCCTTTGCTAGTATTTTCACGATTTCAGTTGCATTGAGAAGCTTGGAGATCAAGCCCAAGGATTGGAGTAGTGAGGACGAACATCATAATAAGGTACGCTACATTCTTCTTCTCTCTTGTTTGATTAATTGATTTAGATATATAGGGAAAGTAGTAACCACTTGTTAACTTCTGTCTTTGGACCAAATATTGGGGTATTCGTCCAAAGGGGAGCTTAGCCTATCCACAGGGTAATATTTCTCACAACACCATGGTGCTCTGCAGTCTTCTACTTTATGTGACTCATTGTTTTTGCACCGTGTACAATGGAGATTGGATCTATCATTTTGGTTGTGTCTATCCCGTGCCTCTGAAATTCTTTCTTCCACATCCTCCTCCTTTGAATAATTAGGTTGTTTACTCTTGTGTTTCTGGGCAAGGTAAACAATTTCTTTAGTTGAAGGAGATGGCTTCTTTCCAAAGGATTTCTCACGATCTACAACTTTCTTTATCATTTTTTGAAATGTCATGGATTTCATCTGATTAATTTCATGCAACGATTCAAGGTAGTGAGAATATGTAGGGTAGAGGGCCTTAATGAAGGCCGTGAGAAGGAGATAAGTCTTTGCCTTGGTGGCTTCAATGTCATGCATTATGGATTTTATTTCTGAAGCCAAATCCATAGGATCATCATTCTTCAACTCTAGGTTGAAGAGCTTCAACATTAGTTGTATGAGTTCAAGCTCAGAATGTGTGGCATATAAGGGCCAACTCTAAATTGGATGTGGTTGTTGTGGTCGAATCCTATACTATGGCTTCATCTTAGGATCAAATAAAAACCTTAAGGAGACATATCCTTCATTATATCATGGTGGTTTTACCTCTCAAGCCTATATATTGAAGGTATTTCCAAGGTGAAGGGAGGAATAATTCATATAAAACTTTTGATCTTGGGAGAAGCATCAACATTTTGATTTCAAGGTTTTCATGCAAGGGATGGACAAAGAGATCTTGGAGAAGTTACTTCACTATCAAGCATGCTTTGTAAGTGCCTCTTTTTGGATTTCCAAATAATATAAGCTTGGCCTATTACCTTCAAGTTCATGTGTTGATTTGCTTGTCTATTGTCGTTTCAGTCTTCGTAGATAGATTTCCTTTTTGTAATCGTCTAGAGTAGGAGGAAGAAGTTCCTTTGCTAGTCTTTTCATTATTTCAGTTGCATTGAGGAGCTTGGAGATCAAGCCCAAGGATTGGAGTAGTGAGGACGAACATCGCAATAAGGTACGCTACATTCTTCTTCTCTCTTGTTTGATTAATTGATTTAGATATATAGGGAAAGTAGTAACCACTTGTTCACTTCTATCTTTGGACCAAATATTGGGGTATTCGTCCAAAGGGGAGCTTAGCCTATCCACAGGGTAATATTTCTCACAACACCATGGTACTCTGCAGTCTTCTACTTTATGTGACTCATTGTTTTTGCACTGTGTACAATGGAGATTGGATCTATCATTTTGGTTGTGTCTACCCTGTGCCTCTGAAATTCTTTCTTCCACATCCTCCTCCTTTGAAGAATCAGGTTGTTTACTCATGTGTTTCTGGGCAAGGTAAACAAATTCTCTAGTTGAAGGAGATGGCTTCTTTCCAAAGGCTTTCTCATGATCTACAACTTTCTTTATCATTTTTTGAAATGTCATGGATTTCATCTGATTAATTTCTTGCAACGATTCAAGGTAGTGAGAATATGTAGGGTAGAGGGCCTTACTGAAGGCCATGAGAGGGAGATAAGTCTTTGCCTTGGTGGCTTCAATGTCATGCATTATAGATTTTATTTCTGAAGCCAAATCAATAGGAGCATCATTCTTCAACTCTAGGTTGAAGAGCCTCAACATTAGTTGTATGAGTTCAAGCTCAGAATGTGTGGCATATAACTCATTCAATATTTTCAAGGCACCATAGGAATCACTAATAGAAGAAATATGAAAACTCACATCCTCATTTACTGTCATAGATATTACTGCATATGCCTTCTGGTATTTGTCTTCCCATATTTCACGTTCTTTTTTTGTGGTCGGTATGATTGGTTTTTTGCAAGGTCTTCTACTCTTCGTCTTTAATATTGAGGCTTCTTATTCAGATTCCTCTTCTTCTTCTTCTAATTCCACATCTTCTTCAGTGGTTTTGCTGCTCCGAGGGACATCCTTTGCTTTGGAAATCCCTTTCCATAGGTCGTTGAAGATCAATGTGCTCTTGATCTTCCTATACCATTATCCATAATTCTCCTTGCCAGTCAATACCACACCAACAATGGAGATGAGGGAATGCATTGTTTGGTAGAACTGCTTCTTCAATCAATAACATAGAATGAATATAAAAAACAATTATATTATTCCTATTTCACTCATACAGAAACAAGCCCTTCTCAATGCTCAAACGTCCCAAAAAAATATCTATGTGGCCAACTATGGAAGCGGAATATAGTGGATGGTAGAAAATAATGGTTCAAATGAAAAGAAATTAAATTTCAAAAATGACATTATGCAATCACAATCTTCTCCTCCCAAAATTTCACTTGGAAACTTTGCATCTTGCTTTGTTAAAAATATAAAGGTCTACATTAACATTAAAAGGTACCCACAAATTTTTATGAATTCAGAGAAGTAGAACACATCAATTTAGAACGATTATGCTCTAACTAGCTTAGGTTCTCTCACCAACTGAGGCGTATATACTAGCGTAGATACTAGATGAGGCGTAGAGTCTTTGCAAATGAGGAATGACACCGGGTGAAATTAGGGTTGCGACTTCGTGTAACCTCAACGCAGACCAGGATACGAAAATTGGAGAATCCGCAGAGTCTTGACATCGGTAGTAATCAAGGAATACATTCCAACCACTTCATTGAATGTAAGTCATAACCTTGGAAAGAAGGAAATCTCACTGTTCAATGTGAAGGAAATCTCATTTAATGGAGCGATAAAGGTCGTTTTCTTTGATGAAAAAATAATCACAATCCTTTGGTTGAATGAGTGATCTCACTGGCTTCAACAAAGGATAATCATTCCAATTTTCATCTTTCCACTCGGTGTAGTTGTGTGAGGAATTCCGATCTGATAAAAAAACTTCGACCAAGATTAATGATTCTAGGGTTTACGAGTGTGGTATGTTGAAAAAATTATGAGTGCAGTCTATTGTGCAGCATGAGAGATTCGCTGAGGAGAGGGAGAATTGACAGAGGTATACTGATAGAGTGCAAAAGGTAGAGAGATAGACGGGCTAGCAGATGTGATTTATGCATAGTATTAGCACCAGAAGTTACATTTGGATTGCGGTGGAGGTAAGCCCAGTACCCATCAGTTTATATGTCATTATGAATAACTTTAAAGGGGGTCGAATGGGTGCAAACACAAGATAATATCGTTCTAACTCAGAAAACTGGATCAACATGCACAAGCAAGTGATTAACTTCTGTCAGTAAGTTGTAGTAAGGGTGAGTAGGAGGAAGAACTAGAGAGAAGAATGTGGAGGTTTGCTATGGACATCTGGTCTTCCAATAGCCTAAGGAGGAACAACTCAGAAAACAAGATCCTCTTGGATTCAAAGTTCGAATAAACTGAAAGAAATTATAACAACACTATAATCAAACATCCATCATAATACAATTACAACAATCCATGTGAATCAGTCAATCATGAAATCTCTCAGTATTAGAGGCAAATAAAATGGAAAAGAAGCTGACTTTCATTAAACAATAAGTCTCAGATCAAAATACATAACCAGAGAACCATAGTTCTTCATCAAAATTTTACAATATGGGAGCACTGCTCAACCATCAACCCACCCCCCTTTTCCAAAATAACAGAATTCCATACATATACTCAAAAATCTGCTCAGCAGAGGCATGCTTGAACTTCCATGGCGCAATGTCTTCTCAGTCAGACTGTCCAGGTATTCCTTCATCAGATGTCACCTTAACTCAGCATGGCCCTTGCAGGAAAAACACCATCGAGGGGGGATTTGGATGACAATTGTGTCTCTGCAACTAGAACCTCCATGATTTTCATTTATGGAGTGAGTTGAAACTTCAACCACCACTCCTCTTTCATTTACTTCTTCTTCTCTGAATCGCAACAAGGCTAAATTCCAAGGGGCTGCTGTGCGCTGCTCGCGGACTGTTAAGATCACCTGATGATTTTGAAACCACGACAATTTCACTTTGTAACGAATGTGGGAAGCTTCACTCTATGACATAGACCTTTTGAATTTTTCACCTTTACCTGCATGTGACCATGGGCCATGACCCAGTGCTAAACTTTGAAGAATGCATCGAGATTTCTCATTTCAGGGGTTTTCACATCGCATGACTACAATCTCCTGATACCCGATATTGCGAAATGGCCCTGTCAGATCGACGGTCAGATTTGCTATGCATATGACGACCGAGGCTCCTCATGATGGATGATTTCCTCTTGGCACTGCCTTCCACCTGCTCATAGGCTGTGACCTTGGGTCCACTCCTCGAGTGCTTCAAGATTTTGCATTTCGGAAGTTGGCGCCTTGCTCCATGCTGAAACCTCTGATTCCTAAAATTGTGATTCCACGGATCGGATGAAACACATCCCTTTGAAACTGATGACCCAGATGAATATCAACATTTTGGGACCTCAGGCCATCGACATTATGGGACCTTGGCTATTGACATTTCTCACTTGAGATTTTTTGAAACAACTTTCTCCATGCTGATCCTGCGCCACGTTTCCTTCTGAAATAAATGGCCTAGATCATTTCACAACTTCATGTTTTTCGAGCCCTCATGACTCTGCCCTTTGACTGCTCCATTCTATGAGTCAACAAAATACTAATCTTGCGCCATGTGCCCTTCCTAGCACCAATAGATAGGATTTACCTCGCGATTTTGGACCTCTGTTTAATGTTAAACTTCATGCAACTTTATGATCCTGATCGCCCGAGGGCTGCTGATCTGAACTTCACATGGAATCCTAGCCGTTGAAAGCTAAACTTGCTCGCTCGCTCAATTTGAGTCCATATTAGACTGATCTGAGTGTCGCGCTTTGACGCTTCTTATGCAGGCCGCGAACTTGGGCAACCTGATGCCCATGACAACTATATGTGCTAACATTAGGCTCCATGGGGGATAGAGTCCTCCCTGTGAGGCTCTAAGATCTCCTTTTGTAGTTCTAGTCGCCTTCTTTTGGGCTATGGAGTCGAGCTCAAAACACCCTGCTGAGGAATAAAAGCCGATAAGTAAAAAAAAAAAATAAACACACTTGCTCCTGAGAGCTTATTTATGTACAGTCCTAAACTAATGAATTTTTACACAATGCTAGGTGAATGCAAACTTCCACCATAGCCATTCAAGTAACTTCCTAACTGGAAGCTCCTTTATTCTGTCGATGATTGATAACATATAATGCAATTGTAACAACAGAACGATTACAATATTCAACTTTTCTCCTAATGTTGAGGTTAGGATGAAGCTGGGAAGCTTCAAAACATGAAGGAAATACAACTCCATGTATTCCTTCCAAGGCTCATAGGCGAAGCGACAAACTCCAGAAAATTTATAACAGGCAGCCTGCTCTGCTACACAACTTCTCACACATGGCTGAACATCTCTGGTAGGCACAGGTGGATGAGAATTTGATGCAGGCTGACTGGTCCCAGATGATAGTTTCTCACTGATAGGCTCTGGACGAGAGATAAACGACTCCTCCTGTACATGTTTCTCTGTGTCTTCTTTGGGTCTAGGATAGTTGATTTCCACCCAATGCTTTTCCTTAATGAATAACGTAAAAGGATCTATAGTTTGGTATTGGAAACCTTTCATGAAACCATACTCACCTGTGAGTATCACAGAAATAATGTCATTTGAAAATTTCAAAACATCTGAAATGTACGACTCCATGTATAGGACCACATGATCATGAATAATGTGATAGAATCCTGGCTGCTTTAGAAGATCAGGATGCTCCTTTGTAAAATTATCTTTGCTTGAAAATAAATGCCCTCCTTTATCTTTTGAAACCAACTCTTGATCATCAACAATTGTAGTCTCTTCCTTGTAAGAATTGTCACAAGATAATGGTGCAATAGGATTTGGAACATCAAAATTATGATAAGCCAAGAACATACAATTATCTATGCAATCAACCACTGTTACATGCTCAAAATGTTCTGGAAAGTGATCATAAGATGGATATGCATTCCTGCCCATCGAAAAATATGTAACTATTGAAATATCTGATTCCAAATTTGAATCACACCTACTTCCTCATTGTTGTTTCAGATCTGATTCATATTCACTATTTTCTTGCTCAAAATCTGAAACAGATTGACAGTCTTCTTGCTCATGCAAATTTTTGAGATATGCTTGTGTATGAACCCACTTGATAGCCTTGATGTTTTCTTCGACGTCTACAAAATATTCAAAAAAATGTCTTAACGATGAAGATTTGATTTCTCTCAGGAGAAGGACAAGCTTTGGATGTTGAGCCATGACATAGTACACCATGGCAGTAGTCTTTGTGGGTCTGATCTCCACAGGCATACTATGATAAACATTGTAAAACCTCCTGTTGAAGGCGACCAAGGATTCCTCTTCCCCTGACCTCAAGGAATTAAATTCAAACCAGTATTGATCTAGGGACTTGTTCTCGCCCCAACACTTTAAAAATGCATGGCATAGCTTGGTCCAGGAGTCAATAGAACTGACCTCCAGACATCTAAACCACACAACAACATATCCAGACAAAGAGTGTGAGAACAACCTCATGGTAACATCCTCATGAAAAATCTCTAACTAGTCAACAAAGTTCTCAAAGGCCCCCAAATGCCTCTCGGCAGTAACATGGTATTCTCCAGAAAACCGAGGAAGATACTCAAAGGAATCAGGAGGATAAGGGTTTAGGCAATATGGTATCCTCAGAGGTTTAAACAACTTATTTCTGATTTTAATTTGAAAAGTAGTGGGCTGATCATGAGGATAAATGACTTGATGGAAAGGCTTAGCAGGAATAACGGAGGGTAACGAGATTTGAGAATACTATGAATTGTTTTCAACCTCCTCAGGGCTACAAGGGTGGTCAATTTCAAGAGGAGATGCAATACAAATCTCACTTTTATGAATAGGCTAAGGTGAAGACACAAAATCGACCTATACAACACAAGAAGAGGGCATGCCTTCTTCTTCCAAGGATGGATGAATGAAGGAAGGATTATTGTCATATGAATATACAAGGCAGAGGATAATCCTCTTTATATGTAAAGGGAAAGAGAGAAATGAGCCGATAAAGAAAAATAGGATTTCATGAAGCAAGCTCCTAAACTGATATCTGGTCTTCCCCTTCAGTATGGTCATCTTTCTGTCAACATGATCCTCCCCAGTGGAGTCTTCGATTGTGGAGTCGCCTGGTGAATGATATGTAGAATGAGTGTGTCTAGTCTTTGTTTACCATCAAAGACCAATGCTTATCATTGTGTTCTCCCAAGGGCTACCAGGTGTAGCCATACTAAAACAGTGGAGTTGAGATAGTGGAGTCGCCTTAATAGAGCTTCCAGGTGAAAGCGCAATCTTCAATGGTTCTGATGTTAGATGCACCTTCAGAATCATAAGTTCGTTGTTGTTCCACCCAGGGAAAATATTCACCTTCATCCTCGGCAACAATGCCATAAATGTTAGCACTAGAAGTCACCTCTAGATTGCGACAGAGGTAATCCCAGTACCCATTAGTTTATATGTCATGATGAATAAATTTAAAGGGGGTCAAATGGGTGAAAACTCAAGATAATATCGTTCTAACTCAGAAAACTGGATCAACATGCACAAGCAGGTGAGGTCTTGATTAACTTCTGTCAATAACTTGTAGTAAGGGTGAGTAGGAGGAAGAACTAGAGAGAAGAATGTGGAGGTCTGCTATGGACATCTGGTCTTCCAACAGCCTAAGGAGGAACAATTTAGAAAACAAGATCCTCTTGGATTCAAAGTTCAAAGAAACTGAAAGAAATTATAACAACACTATAATCAAACATCCATCATAATACATTTACAATAATCCATGTGAATCAATAAATCATGAACTCTCTCAGTATCAGAGGCAAATAAGATAGAAAATAAGTTGAATTTCATTAAACAAGAAGTCTCATATCAAAATACATAACCAGAGAATCAGAGTTCTTCATCATAAGTTTACAATACAGGAGCATTGTTCAACCATTGACCCACCCCCTTTTCCAAAATAACATAATTCCATACATATATTAAAAAATCCACCCAACAGAGGCGTGCTTGAACTTCCATGGTGCAATGTCTTCTTAGTGAGACTGTGTAGGTATTCCTTTGTCAGACGTCACCTTAACTCAGCATGGGCCTTGTAGGAAAAACACCATCGGGGGGGGGATTTGGATGACAATTCTGTCTCTGCAACCAGAACCTCCATGATTTTCATTTATGGAGTGAGTTGAAACTTTAACCACCACTCCTCTTTCATTTACTGCTTCTTCTCGGGGTCACAACAAGGCTAAATGCCCATGGGCTGTTGTACACTGCCGACGGACTTCTAATCTCACCCGATGATTTTGAAACCATGATGGTTTCACTTTGTAACAAATGTAGGCACCTTCGATCTATGGCACAAACCTTGTGAATTTTTCACCTTTACTTGCATGTGACCATGGGCCATGACCCAACGCTAAACTTTGAAGGGAACATCGAGATTTCGTGTTTCAAGGGTTTTCACATTGCATGACTACAATCTTCTGATACTCGATATTTTGAAATGGATTTGTCAGATAGACGGTCAGATCTGCTATGCATCTGACGACTGAGGCTCCTCATGATGGGTTCTTTCCTCTTGGCATCGCCTTCCACCTGCCCACAGGCTGTGACCCTGGGCCCACTCCTCGAGCACTTCACAATTTCGCGTTTCGAGAGTTGGCGCTTTGCTCCACGCTGAAACCTCGGACTCTCGAAATCGCGATTCCGCGGATCAGATGACACATGTCCCTTTGAAACTGATGGGCCGGATGAATATCGACATTTCGGGACCTCGAGCCATCGACATTTCGAGACCTTGGCTATCGACATTTCTCACTTGAGCTTTTCGGTAACAAATTTCTCTGTGTTGATCCTGTGCCATGTGTCCTTCTGAAATAGATGACCCAGATCATTTTGTGACTTTGCGTTTTGCGAGTCCTCATGACTTTTCCCTTTGACTGCTCCATTCTGGGAGTCAACGAAATGCTAATCTTGCACCACTTGACCTTCCCAACACCAACGACTAGGATTTACCTTGCGATTTCAGACCTCTGTCTGACATTAAACTTCGTGCAACTTTATGTTCCTGATTGCCCGAGGGCCGCTGATTTGAAATTCACATGGAATCCTAGCCGTTGAAAACTAAACTTGCTCGCTCGCTCGATTTGAGTCCATATTGGACCACTCTCAGTGTTGCGCTTTGACGCTTCTTATGCAGGCCACGAACTTGGGAAACCTGCTGCCCATGACAACTATATGTGATAACACATGGTAGGAAAACATGAGGAAATCTACAGATGGAGTTAACCTTTGATACCACTGTCACGACAGGGAGAAAAAATGATAACTCCACGATGATCATCATTCTATTACTAACAAGATCAATAAATACACAAGTAAACAACCGTTGGTATTCCCAACTTATGACTCTCCTATCTACGATTGTTCATATTTACATTTATGGTACAATTAATGTATCCACAAGAATTAGTGTCCAACAATTTATAAAAGAAAAGAAATGAAATTTACATTATTAATGTAATTTTACTCTTGTAAATGCACAACACACCTTTACTTTTATAAATGCAGTACACACCTATACTTTCTTTTATATTCTATAATAAAATATAAATTGTGAATCAGTTTTTGGAAAAAAATGTACTACATGATGCATTCTTTTATACGCAGAAATAGAGAGGAAAATTTGTGCATGATATTGTTTGTTAAATTTATTTCTAGATATATAATAGATAGATAGAAAAATAGATAATAAGAGGATGATTTTTTTTTTTTAATTATTTTCAAATTTAAAGAAAATTTCAATGAACTTTTTGTTCCGAGTTATAGGTTTACTTTAGCATGAAATTTAAACCATAGAACTTTGTTTTTAAGTGTTTTTGATTCAATTTAAGATAATTTATATTATTGGATTTTGAAAAAAAAGAGTGAAACAATGAAAAATTTCTTAAAAAAAATCGAATTTGTCCACTTATATATAAGAAAGATTAAAGTTATTATATAATGTTATTTATTTATTTATAAATAAATCACAATTTTTATTTTATTATAAAAAGATAATCACATTCTTAAAACACTCAAATCACAATACACATAAAAACACAGGTACAATTGCATACTATAATTATAAGAGTACAATGTCATTTTTCTCTAACAAGATTAACATAGTCATTTATCTTTTCCTTTTCCGTGTTTTTCTTTTTAATTACCATTTCTTTGAAGAAGAATCCACACTAACTAAATGTGAGTAAGAATTGGTTATTTGAAGGAATCGATTCCTTATTTCAATCAAAGGTAAATCAAAGGTATGAGTTTCATGATGTTTTTTTGTTTCACCTACACGGGACTGAATTATCACCACCTCTCTCAAAGAGGAAAGTCTTTTGTCCATTTCTTCTACTTTACCACTAGAGAAAGGAATGGATTCCCCAATTCACATTTGTTGGACCTGATTTACCTCATTCTAATCAAGGTTAGTATCTGAACTTGATTCCTTCTTCCATAAAATTGCATCTCTTAAATTTTGATTTTGTTCCTTTTTTTCAGGCAGTAATGATAAATAAAATAAGAAAATAACATATTTTGCATTTGAATGCTATGTTATCATAATTCAAAATTTATGCGTGTTTAAAATTATTTCAGGTGAAAATCACTTCCCATACCTTATTAAAATGCATCTCAACATAAATATAAAATTTCCTCAATATAAATGTCTAAAATATTCTTAATATTGTTAAAAACACAAAAATTCCAAACACAAAAATTCTAAATTAGTAATAGCAAATTGAAAAAAAAAAACACAAACTCAAATATTATATATATATATATAAAATTGAATGGCAGAAACAAAAACTTATCAATTTTCGAAACTATCATGCCTCCATTTATACTCATAAAGCACAAGTTAATTATCTTAAGAAATTAACACATACATGGGTGAGATTAATGAATAATATATTTCGTATAAATGTTTAATTACAGTACACATTTTAAGATGCTTACATGTTAATTATGTATATTTTTATTTTGTTAAAATAGTTAAGTGGTTTAATTCCCTCGCTCGAAACATTTAACATTATATTTTATCATTTAAATTTAATAATGATAATTTTTTATTTTTTAAGAAATAAAATAAATTATATTATTCTTTTATTTTTTAAAGTAATAAAATAAATTATATTATTTTTTAAAGTAATAAAATAAATTATATTAAATATTTTTTAAATTATATATATATATATATATATATATATATATATATATATATATATATATATATATATATAT
>JZKD02S2265386.1:159193-187108 GCA_000966675.3 Picea glauca
CCAAGGAGACATTTTCATTTTGAATCATCTTGTACTTGAACATTTAAGTGGGGTAAAAGGAGGTTTCCCCCTCGAAGAGGCTTATTATTTGAAATTATCTCTTTTTCAAGGCATCAAGTACTTTTTCTGAGTATTTTCTCTGCTATATTGACATTTGGTTCTTAACACATTTCCTAACCTCACCATCTTGGCTCTGGACAAAGACTCTCATCCAAACATCTTCATTTTCAATGTTCAGGTTGTCTGCATAACTGTAGAAGCTAGTACGATTCTCTTCAATAGTTAAGTCCTCCTCTCCAGTGAACTTGGGAATATAATTCAAATAGTCTATAGCAGGGAGAGGATTCATTGGCTGAGGTAGGACTAGAGGGGCATACCTTGTAGCCACTATGGCATCCATTCTGTTTGTAGGGGGCTGAACACCTGCCATAGGGACACTAGGTGGAGGAGAACTAGGAGAAGTAGGATTTTGAACAAGGGAAGCCATAATTGAGCTTGTAGGAGGAAAAGGAAACAACAAAGGATTTTAAGAGAAGGTTACTGGGCTAGAAGGAACTAAGGTTTGTGTTGGAACAACAACAACAACATTAATAGGAGAAGGAATTTTAAAGCCTAGGTAGGAAATTCTTCTGAATTTTTGGGTCTAGACCAGGCTACAACGTCAGGGAAATAAGAGTGACAAATCTCTCTCCCTCTATTCCAAGATCAAGAGGAGAAAACTCAATAGGAACACTCCCAAAATTTAACAAACGAGAAACTCCAACAAGAGGTCTGATAGGAAAATGAGAATCAGATATCGGAGTTTCTAACAGAGGGAAATGAGAACTATCAGAAATACCTGGTTCTAACAGAGGGAAATGAGAACTATCAGAAATACCTGGTTCAATAGTTGAATCTCCTTCTCTGGGAGAACTTCAGGTGTTGTCAAGGGCAACTGAGGGGTAGACCTTGTATGCCTTCCTCTGGAAGCCACAACTGAAACAGTATGTTCGCCCCAGTGGAGTCGTCACAATGGAGTCACCAAGTGCATAGTAGGAATATTATAGGGATTTGATGCTTGATGCACCTTTAGAATCAAAGGCTCAATGTCATTCAATCTCACAGAAAATATTCAACTTTGTCCCCAACAGCGATGCCATAAATGTTAGCACCAGAAGTCACTCTTGGATTGCGGTAGGAGTAAGCGTGATACCCATCAGTTTTATATGCCACAAATGAATAAATGAGGTGTTCGAAGGAGTTTAGGGCTAGGAAAATATCATTTTAACTCAAAAAACTAGTTCGGGTATGCATGAGCAAGGGAGGTCTTGGTCTAACTTCAGTCAGGAAGTTGAGATTAAAATGAGTGGAAGGAAGATTTGATGAGAATGGTGGATGAGACCGCTATGGATCATCCAGCCTTCCAGTGGTTCATAGAAGAAAAATAGGACACTGAAATGTGACTAAGTGAAATAGATACAACAACACAACGATCAAACCTACTTCATGATGCTACTATAACAACTTGACTGGATCCTCCAATTCTGAGCTACTTAGTGTAAGAGAGAAAGGATAACATAGAAAACTGTTTCAAGACTGGTAAAAATACTGCTATGATCAAACATACATCACAACAACATAATAACCCTTGACTGGATCCTCCAATTCCGAGTTTCTTAACACAGTGATTACAGAGATGGAGAGAAGCCGACTTTCATTAAACAAGAAGTCTCAGATGCTAATACATAACCAGAGAAACCAATGCTTCATAAAACTTTACAATCGAGAGCCTAGCTCAACCATTGACGACCCTAACAAAAATGGAAAAAATGCCTCTATATACTTAGAACTGGCTCAGTTGTTGAAGACGCGATCACAACATGAGTTTAATGCTTTGCGTTGACAAGATTCCCAGTCAGGCTACACATGCAGACGATGGTCAGACTGCCCATACAGTTAGTTGTTAGACACAATCTCTATCAGGATGGACTGACAGTTTGCCTTTGTGCTTATCCATTTTCGACCTTCTATTTATGGAAGGAGTCRATGTTAAACCACCACCACCTGCTATAATAACTTCTTTCTCGAGATCAGAACTGGCGTGAGTCAAACTTGGCACTTGGAGGACACGGGGGGCACTTTCTACCTTCTATAATTTGAGAGAGACCTTCACAAAGGGACTCGACAGTCAGTCATGAACGAGGCCCCGACAAGGTGATGGCGTGAGTAAATCAGACAAAGGTGACCAGGTGGAGGGGACACTGAGGCTAGTACATTGGGTGATGAGGTGAAGTGTCATGAGGAGGTGACGAGGAGGCCACAGTGTGATGGGTCAGCAAGTGGGGACACAACACAGGTGGAGGTGATGCGGATCAAGGGTGGTACAGGTGTCAGGAAAGGAGAGGAAAAAAGGGGATAATGTGGGCTAGGATGGCGCTGAGTGGAAAACAAGTGTGAGGGGGTGAGAGGAGGAATGAGAGTGGGGGATGTGACAGGGGGAAGGAGAGAGGCTAGGTGGAAGACATATATCAGAAGGAGGTGAGGTGGTAAACATGGGAGGTAAGCGGTAAAAGGCTTTATGGGGGGGCCATTACCTGAGAGTGGGCCATGTTAGTGGGGGCCCGCGCTAGAAAACTAACCATATCAGACCCCTCCCCCCTCATTAAAGTAAGAACAATAGGGGGGTCCATAATCAATCCTCAGCCGTAGATCTAGCTTTCCAATCTTATCCATTCAAACCTGCATGCTCTCATATCAGACCCCCCCCCACCTCTCATTAAAAGCAGAACGACCGGGGGGGTCTAGAATTAGACCTCGACCATAGATCTAGGTGCATTAACCATGGCCGTCCAGATCAGCCTGTCCTTTAGAATGGTGCGCCTTTGCACCAAAACTTGGGATAAGTGGGTTTTTCAACCCTCTTCTTGTCAGTCTTTTCACCAAAAGACCCCTTACATGTTTATGTGATAACAATATGAACTATATTTAATGTTATTCATGGTGATTTCTAACCTAGTTTCATTGAGCCACCTTCTATTTGTGCAGGGCTATAAAGATGAAATATTTTATTTCCGATGAACTTGATCATGTGAGCATACTTAGTCATTCTTCGTGATTGAGTCATCTTTTGAGTGGTAGTTTACCCATTTTTAGTCCTCGTAAGACTAACTATGAAAAATGAACACTCTAGTCAACCTTGACTAGAAGAGTTCTCCCTTGTATTATTTTACAATTTTTCAGGCTTGGGGGACTAAATTTATGAAAAAGAACACCCTTGGAGTCTTATTTAATATATTTTTAGAATATCTAAATGTGAAAATACCACCAAGTTTACCTTCTTTGAGCTCGTACAACTATACATCGAAGGACCCATATGGGATCGAACTCCTCCTTCTTTAGGTTTGTTAAACATGTGATGAGGGAGTCATTGAATATGAGCTATACCGAGTATATGTTATCCTCCTCAAGCTTGGTAAAAAACAAAGAGATACTCATTGTTCATGGTGGGGGGGAAATTTGAGAGAAGTGGGTCAAGTTTTGGAAATCATTTTGGTATCCATTTGTTGTCGCCCTTGAAAATGGAACCTATTTATGTCTTGTCTTAAATTTGGGTAAACCACTTGTATTTGAGTCATACCAATACCATGAATCATCATACTCCTTCGGCTCACCCAAAAAGTGTCTTAGACATCGTTGCACTATGTTTTGGTATATATCTCAATCAAGTCAATGTTGCCAAGTCGTTTGTCAAGCCTCACAATTTTCAAGGGAAGTTTTAACCAAAATCAACCATTCAACAATATTACCAACTCTCATCCTTGTGTCAGTAGGTTCTCATTTAATCCATTATCTTACATCACTTTCCTATGTTAGTTTTATGTCGATGATGAGGGAAACATCATATCCCTCCTTTGATGAGTCTATTCCTATTGACTTCAACACATTATCCAGGAATTAGACTTAGAAATAATTTAGTACCTTGGGACATGCATGACTCAATGGTAGGCCTCCTCTCTTTCAACAGTAGGTTTACATCATTGACCTCTGATCAAATGATTACATGAATGTTCAACTTCGGCTCATTTATTCGCATTCATTGGAATGTATTGGGGTACCTTGGGATTCATTGTCATCCTTGGTGATTTCCCTCGCACTTGTTAATGATATACATCAATGATTGGTAACCAAGTGGTTTTTACCATGTTTGACATCAACACATCTATTCACATGGATAGAATCTTAGTATTTCAGTATCGAGAAGAAGACCCAGGGAGCTCCTCAGACGCTCAAGCTACGATGGAGACTATTTGAGTATTTAGAAGATTCTAGTATGGTCATCATGCTGGTGATATTACTATATGTTTTCACATAGATCCACCTGTATTGGTCTGTGGCTATGTTTTTTTGTATCGTAGCTCCACTATGTATTCTCTCATGGATTCGACCTGATTGAGTCATGGAGATATGGATCCACATTGTATATTTGGTGGACATATCCTTAGTCAGTGCTTTTATGGATCTGGAGTGTATTGGTTGGCGGCCATGTTTTGAGTTAGTTTATTCTGAGCATGGGTATGCCTACCTGAGGGATGATACATATATACTCATTGATGTTTGTTTGCAATTTCTTCCTGACTCTCCTATTCCAACACCCTCTCATACATATTTTTGTAAAGTTTTTTAGCCTTCAACTTCCCTTCTGACTTCACACTTTAAGGGTCATCTGTTACACACCTAAGTGTCGCACCACAAAATGTCACACTTAAGTTTAGAATATGTTAAACACCTAAGTGTCACACTTTTCCAAGTGTCGCAAATTCGTCACCGTGAGAAAAGTATGTCATACTCCCTAGACAAGTTGAAAGACAAATCTATTAGTTAGAGGTCGAAATGATACTGTTTTCCTTGATATTTTGGCCTTAAATGAGTTTCATTGCCCCGCTACCCATATACAAGGAGTGTTGATCACTCCCCTAGAGTGTCATAGGGATCGATAGTCACCTTGTGCACAGTTATGGGGGGGTGATGAAGTTGTTGCAACCATTTTTCCTTGATTTGTGAGGTTGTTTCTGAGAGTTATCAATTGGTTAATGGATTGGTTAGAGCTATCTCCTATTCAAGTAAAGGTCAATCTTGTTTGTTGACCCAAATCCTCTTTTGACCACATCCTCTCCTAAAAACTATCCTATGGTTGTGATACCTAAAATCCTATATAATGAAGGCCATACTTGAGTGAAAAGGAGGATAACTAAGAGCATCATACTTATGATTGTGTGAGATCCAAAGGGATGGATAAGACAACCTGGATAAGTTGTTGCAATGTCAAACTCAAGATTCTAAGTGATTCCATTTTGTTGGATTTCCATTAATACACAACTTGGCCTATTCCTCTCATGTCTATGCATTCAAGTGTATGCATGTATATTGTTGTAAATTCATCATAGATAGATCTATTTTCAATTAACAATATAGTGTGGAAGAAGGAGGTTTTTCTTTGTTATTTTCATGTATTTTCTTGTGTCTAGGAGCTTGGACATCAAGGTCAAAAGATGGAGTAGTGAGGACAATCATCATAAAAAGGTAAGTCATCCATCTCTTCCTTCTCATTCTAATTTTCGAAATAGGTTTAAGAGGAAAGTAGTTCACCATGTTTTTTCTTCTGTCATGGATCAAGAGGGGTCTTGATCCAAGGGGGGTTTCACGTGTTTGCAGGGGGAACTTTACCATAACATCTAGTGTTGACCAAATACATCAAGGACCCTATTATCTTCCTGTATATTCTGGAATCCACCAATTATGAATATGAAGTGATAACCTTCTTTAGATTGGTAACCCATAGGTGTAGTCATCAGTCTATAGTCCTCCATATTGAATCTTCTCAATATATATACTATGTACTTCCATCGACCAAAAAAGATCTCTCTTGATATCTATCATACCTATAACCAAAATAAATAATTCATCAAACCAATGTCCTTCATCTTGAAATCTGTAGCCAAATTTACTTTTCACCCTGCAATAAGCTTATCTACATATGTGAGGGACAAATTATCCACGTACAATACCAAGATGAGTGGATCAACCCCAACAAGTATGGAGTAGAAGTTAGGATCCACCTCACTCTTGTTAAATACCATACTTTGCAAGTATCCATTAATCTCGGGATACCATGCTCTAGGTGTCTGTTTGAGTCCATACAAGGATTTATTAAGCCTACATGCATGAGACTCCCTCTTTCGTACCTTAAAGAACTACGTTTCCTATATATATACTTCCTCCTCAATGATATTTTTGATGAAAGTTATATTCACATTCATTTGGCGAATCCTCCACCTCATAATTGAATAAATATCAATAAAATATTGAATAGAAACATACCCGACGATTAGAGAAAATGTATCCTCATAGTCCACTCTATGTCTTTGGGAGAATCCTCTCAGCACAAACCTCACCTTGAAGTTTTTGATGTTACTATCTGTAGCATGCTTGATCTTGTGGAGTCACCTGGAACTCACAACTAACTTCCCCTCTGATATTGGAAATATGTCCCAAACATCATTCCTCATAATAGAGGTGTACTCCTCCACCATGGCATCCTTCCAAACCTATTGATATGTTGCTTCCTAAAAAGTAGAAGGTTCAACATCAATGATTATACTCGTAAGTGCCATGTAATACCCATAGTCCTAACCCCATTTGTAATGTAAATGTAAATGTACATATAGGTTAGTGAGCCAGGGTACTTTGGGGCAAGAGAGCCTTTGTATATATGTTTTGAGGCCATAGATCCTGTGTGGTTATTATGTTGGAGAGATTGGATGCTAAAAGGTGAGTGAGACTATCTTTGTAAAATTTAATCACACCCAGATATTAATAAAATGCATCATCGTTGCAGACCAACCAGAAAAAAGAGTATGGGGGGATAAACTCCACTAGAAGGGAAAGGGGGTTAAGGGTATAAGAAGAGGGGCTAAGCCAAGGGGGATTAATCCAAGTAAATATTATTATAATATTTCCTAAAGTCAAATTTGTGGGACATGATTTTATCTTAAGTTCCTAAGAGTGATGAACGTATCATGAAGTGGAGCGCATGTTGTTCCTAGCTTGACAAGTGTCAATTTTGGAACGTGAAAATATAAAGTTGGGAAATAATGTATTTTCCTATAATTCCTTCATTATTCACTCACTCTAGTCACCCATACCTTGCTTATATCACCATACTTGTACTTGGAAAGCTTTGTGGTTGTTGTTAACTAGTAACCAGAGTATATTGAGTTGAATAGGTGGGTTTTCAGGCCCATGTGTTGTGGAAGAAGCATGTTTTCAGGCCCATGTGTTGTGGAAGAAGTGGGTTGTTAGGCCCGTGGGCATTCTCTCCAGGTGAGATAACTGTTGGGAATTTTTTTCCCAAGGTGCTAAGTTGCAACTATGGGGCTCTGAGACTTCCTTTTCGGCCTATTGTTGAAGCCTCGGAAGGAAAGTGGGGCACAATTCCTGGGTGGGACATGAATGTGGGGAATGAGGTACTGCAGGATGTTTTCTAGAGTTGGCACCTTAATCTGAGTATTTTGATTGTTGACATACCTTAGCTTGGCTTAGGATTCCTTTTCCTCGATAGACTTTTATCCCTAGCTTGGGGGCGACCTGTTGCTGAGAGGTATGAGCAACAGAGTCTAAGGCTAGGAGGAACATCTGAGGTCCTCATGCAATGAGTGATTATTACTACAGATAAGTGTTTTCTTGTGTATTTTATTTATTATTGTCTATTTAAATTAAGTTGAATATGTTATGTGTTTTTTTGTTATATTCATTAATGGGTTTTTCTATTATATTCATGCATGTAAAGGTATGTTGTTAGAAACATTTCAGTTCATATGTAGAGCATTTTATGTAATTAAATGGTATCAAATTTAGAATTTTCATGTGGAATTTCCCATATTTGGGTTGGGAATGCTACAATGTGGTATTAGAGCAATTTTTTGTCAGTTTGTTGGTAATAGGGACGTTACAATGTAGTATCAGAGAAAATGTTTTGTCGGTTTGTTGGTAATGGGGATGTTACAATGTGGTATCAGAGCCACAGGTTCAACATTGAGCCTGTATGGGCTGTAGACAGAGCATTGAAGATAATTTTGTAGAGATTGCATGCAAATTATTTGGCAAAATGTTTGAAAGGGATGTCTATAACATGTTTTTCGAAATTACTATAGTGAAATTGGGGAAATTTCACGAGTAATTGAGGAAAAATTAGATAGGAATTTAAAAAAATCCCAATTTTAATCTCAGTCTCAGAATTTTCAGGATTGTAATTGGTTTAATTGTGGAATTGCATAATGGACATGGAAAAATTGGGCAAAAATCCCTAATTTCTGAGTGAATTAGAGTGAAATTCGTTCCCATAAATTCCAATTAGTCATACATGGAGGTAATCATTTGGTTACAAGGTTGAATTTGGATGCAATAGGATTAGTTCCTAATTTCCATGGTGGCTAGGGCATCAAATTGAAATTTATGAGTTTATGGAGAAATTTAAAAATTGGGAAAAATTAGGCAATTTGGAAAAATATGGGGTTTTCTTCGTATATGAAATCATCATGACATGGCAGTGACATGGGGGTGACATGGAAGTGACATGGAAGAGGTGATGTGGAATGCCATGGTGGAAAGGTGTACAGTGGCAATGAGTATCATAGTGGCAAGTGACATGAGAGCTATGTGCGTAGGTGGTTTAGTTGATACCATAAACCATTGTCGCGTGGGGGCGGAGCGGTTTTGGCTTCTGGCTCTTGTACCATGAAAAATAACTCAGATCATGCCACATAGCATGATAAAACCAATGTTTCAACCCAAGGGTTTGTTAAAACGTTAGGCATGTTTGAGGTGCGACATGGCTTTTTGGACCTTGATCTCGTCTGATATTAATCATCAGATCTAGGGTAACGTGCAAGTTTGTGTGCATGTTATAGCAAGATTTTCCTCACCCTATGCAATCATTCATAGAGGGCCTTATTCCATTTCACTATGCAGACTTATCTTCCCTATTGATAAAATCTAGAGACAAAAATAAATAATTTTCCACATGTACGCATCTTGCACATTATACAACATGTGTATACATAGGCTGCTCCACTACAACCTGTGTACATCGGGATTTGTGACAAAAAATGAAAATTGATGTCGGGTTTCCATGTTATGATAGGAGATCTATGATCCTTGGCCTTCCATATACTGGAAACGTTCCGATTCGGCCCTTCAGTTCTGTTTTTAAGGCTATAAATGGGCCAATTCTAAGCTATGGAAATAAGAGAAAGAATTCAACTTTGAGAGCAAAGTTACTTTGGAGAAATTATTTACTTCATATTGAGTCTGCATACATTTGTCCTTTAAGTATGAACACAGTGTGTAGTCCCCAAGATCTTCCCTTGTTGATTGAGAACCTCATTGTTTCTCTCTTATGAGATTGCTTTTGGTGGAGGATTGAAGTGGTGGAGGCCTAGCACGAAGGAACTTAGTTTCTCGGTTCCGAACCATCCCAACATGGAAGTCTGTAATATTTTCACTTCTATTGATCATTTATTAATAGAAATACTCTTTTCCCATCCAATTGATATATTGAAAATATCTTGAATTATTATTCCATGCGTGTATTTGTCATGTTTATTAATGGATTATGCTATATAATGTGTTAGCCTTATACATTACCACCATATGCTTGTTTTTCTTGTTTGTTGAGAACTTGTCACGGGTATATAGATTTGGGTCATTGTTCTCAACGGTGGACTTCATCGAACATCTGGACAAGGTAGGCCTCTTTCTTATCTCGCTTGCACATTGGTTTATATAGTGTGTTTTTGGGATATAGTTTATTTCTGCAGTCATTTCTGTCTGTTGTGATTTACCCTAGCCATAGATATATTTTACTCGTAATAGAATTGGCAACCATATTAGGGATTGAATCTTCTTTCTTAGAGTTTGGAGTACTTTTCTCCTTAGATTTATCTTGTTTCTATTGTGGTTCTTGTTATATCATTGCTTGATAGTTCCTATTCACTCCGGGTCTGAGTTTTCAACCTTTCTCTCTTGCCTAAACTTGTTTTGAAGCATATACGCACATTTTTCCTTGACAGTCACGTACATACGCTTACTCTCTCACTGCAAGATGTGTATATATGCTCTTTTTTCCTGAACAGTCACGCACATTAGTTTTCCTTGCTTGTTTGCTAGGTCTCATGGTTGTTGGGTGGGATTTGATGTTTGTTGAGTCTTCTTAGGTCTTTGTAGTGCCTGTTGAGTCGTTGTGGGATGACAAGAAACCCTCTTTTGGTTTAATTTCTGGGCAGAGTCTTTCTCATCGTCTTTTCATTTTTTATTGTCCTTGTACATTGGGCTGGGTGTTTTCCTTCTTGACATCCCGCTCGAGTTATATTTTTCTATACACAGTAGGGTTATATATCAAGTTACTTTTTAGTCCATGCATTTTCAGTTTTGTTATATTGAAAATACAAAAACAATAGGCATTTTGCATTGCTTGGAATTTGTCTTTTGGAGTCTTTTTCATTAGCTTAGTGCATATAGTGAAAGATTGCATTTTACTTCATAATTGTAGAGTTGACTTGGAAAATTGAATTGGTTTTTAGAAGCATACCATTCATTGAATGTTAAAGTTAGGACTTTGCATTATTTTCATATTTACTTTTCTTGCAGAGTCATAACACCATGAGTTTCACTACCATACTTTTTTGAGTAATCATGACCATTAAAATTAATGCTATAATTTAAAATTGATTATTCAGGATTTTATTTTATAGGGTGCACAAACTAGCCTAGGATTTAGTGCCTTGGAATAGTATTTTGTGAGTAAACTTCTCCAAGGAAATTAAATCAACATATGTGTCTGAGTAAGGGAGTGAAGAAATCCATTGTATAATTGGTAAGATTAGGTGGCTTCGCTCACACTGGAGTTAATCAAGAGGTCACACGAAGTTGGTTGACGGGTTATCCCCTCGATACCTTCCTAGTGTCAGAGATATTTTTGGGGATCTATTTGTATTTGGGGATCTTGGTAGTGCCTTTACCTCTGTGAGAGGTGGTGCTTTCAAGGTTTCGGGCTTTGCTACCCTGCCCATACGGTGGACCTGACTTATGACTGCTCACCTGTGCTTTGGTTATATAGTGGTTTATTTGTTTCTTGACTTAGGTGTCTCATAGGTTACTTTCAGGGGTTATTCTGCATGTACCCTGGGTCAGATAAGGGTCGGAAAAAACACAACCTTTATGGAGGATTACCACTCCATGGGGATTTGATTGATTGGTTGTTAAGCCCACGAGGGCCCTTATAATTGATTATGTTACCTCCAACATTTAGCAGGGAGTCTCAGGCCCCTCTTGGGTGAGACATACCTTATTTAGGGAGGGAGGCCACTCAACCACTTTGCCCTATTTGTATGCATATTGGCCATTTGAATTTTGGTGTTCTCTTTGATTACTAGTTGGCCTTAGGATATATTTTTATATCTAGATTTTTAATTCATCGTGGAGTCAGGCCAACTTCCCCACCAGTCTCTTCGCTTGTTATAGTTACCACCAGATTTTGATTCTTTGCATTCTAAAAGGCGTAGAGTTATTAGGCGTGGTACACACACATCCACTTTTTATACTTGTGATTCTACAAGGATGAGTATTGAACCTAGTCTTCAGACTACTAGGAGCCCTTCGACTCGCATACCCACTATATTTAATGGCACCCCTTCGACTCCCATACCCACTATATTTAATGGCACCCCTTTGACTCTTGCAACCACAATGGTTGTAGTACCGAAGGGATATATCATTACTATGGCTCGGCCTATAGTGGATTCTCAAGCTACTACCTCGAACCCTTTTGGGTCTCTTGGTCACTCACCGGGCTATAATGTTTAGTCCATCTCTATGGCTTCTAGTCCTTTTTCTTATGGTATGCCCAAATTTACTTTGCAGTTTTCGAATTCCATCCCAGCTGTTGGCCCTAATGCTAGCATCAGGCTTGGGGGCAGTACACCTCCCTACACTACTTTTTTGTTTGGTGGATATCAAATCCCTCAAATGAATCCTAATATGGGAGAAATTCTTTCTCTTAACCTCGGGTCCAACCCTCCTGCTTCTGGGTGGAGCAACAAACCTAATGGACAAGATTTGACTCAATTTCCATCCTACAACCCTACCTCCTTGGTGCAGATTTTGACCAATACATTTGGCATGATGAATCCACCTCTATCCTTCAGATTCCCACCCAAAGGAGGTTGGTTTCACAAATTGGGCAACCCCGAACCCGGATCCAATCGAGCTGGGGGGAATTTCTATAGCCCTCAACAGAACATTCCTTTCGGAATGATGCCCAACCAACCTTTTATGAATCAACATGAAAGAGGTCCTTAGAATCTTGGACAGGGCCATGGTGTTTATCAGAACCCTAGATGGCCTGTGGTTCCTCAAGAGAAATATTTCTCGAGAGCCTGGGGCCAGATGTCGCAACCCTGTCTCCCTTTTCTGGCCATGCTTAATCTGCTAGAATTGTCTAAGTTAATGAATGAACCTATGATTTATGATCCTACATGCCCCCCCATCCCCACCAAGATTCCTTCAGACATCCCGAATTTCAAAGGTAATAATGGGGAGGATCATGGTGATCACATCACTAACTTTCACTTGTGGTGCTCATCGAATTCCCTTAATGATGATTCTATTCGATTAAGATTATTTCAAAGCACGCTCATTGGAGTTGTTGCAAAATGGTATATTGAGATACCTAGGGGGCATATGGGACTTTTAGTCAGTTGGTGTTGGTTTTCCTCAACCACTTCTAGTTGCCCATTCGTTACGATGCTAGCCTAGAATTATTGTCTACTTTATGCCAGGATACCTCCACTCATATCTTAGACCATATCCAGGAGTGGCGTAGATGGAAGAGGTTTATTAAGACCCCTATACCCCTAGACTTACTTTTAGAATGGTTTCTTAAGTCTTTTCATGCTCCTATATCGAAGGAGGTTGCTACTTCCGAAGTTACCACTAAGGAAGAGGTGATCTTTATAGCCCAACAGTTAAACTTGATATATGCTCAGTATGGGATGTTATACCACCTTATTCTAGACGCACCAAGGTCAACTTATGACCCTATACAAAATCCCAGACCTCATGCTGATGGCATTGTAGGTGCTGCCAATGTAAAATCTGTAGACTCGGTGACAAGCCATATGAAAGAGTTATCTCTTAGCCAGTTTGCAGGAGGGCCAACTTCATTTGTGTCTTTCAAACCCACTCAGTCAGTGGATGTACACTCTGTGCAATTGTCAGCCAACCCAAATGGTAACCAACAACTAGGAGGGAATAAGAAGAAATTACGAAATACTCGTAAGGGTGGGAAAGATGGTAATAAACCCAAGCACAATGAAAATAATTAGAAGACCGGTAATAATACTAGAGAGGGAAAATGAGAAAGATGTAAGGTGACGTTTCCCTGTAAGCTTTGCACAGATGATCACCTTACCCATTTATGCCCCAAAATTGTAGAAGCTGCGAGGATATTATCTCTACTGCCCGTCGTGCTAACGAATCCATTCCCACATAACCAACACATGGCCTTGAGCTCCTCAAACACCAGAAATGTGGCTAGTGGGAGTCAAAACCCATTGTTGCAAGATGGCGACCATTTGTGTATTGATATGGTCGATGAAAAAGTTAATGTAGCCACTTGATCTCGAGATTATAGCTCTAAATAAGATATTCCTAGTCTAGAATCTCCTCCTCCTCCTCCTCCAAAGACAACTTTACAGATTTTGAAACTAGATCCAGCACCTCATATTCTGAAAGGATTACTCAAGTGCTCTACCCATAATCCAAATGCTAGAGCCGCCTAGAACTACTCTATTGTTGAGGACCTAGGCCAAACCCCTTGTGCGATGTCGGCTTTGGAGGTACTCCAGATGTGTCCTTCATAGAGGAATTTCTTACTATCTTATTTAGGAACTCTAGAACCAAGTGGCTCAAAAGTCATCAAGTTTGAAATCACAGATGTGAATATTTTCTTTCCTTACCATGTGGCTTTCAAAATCCATGTGGAGTACTCAAAGTATACCATCAAACATGTGGTTTTTGATGAAGGCATTGCTATGTGTCTGATGTACCTGATATTTTGGAAAGATATCGGTTCTCCGACTCTTTCCAAGTCATCAAACATGTTGACTTCTTTTGACGATCATTCCTTCCACCCTCACGATATTCTTCCTTCCTTTCTAGTCTAGTTAGGTGGGAAGATGATAGAGGTGGAGCTAGAGGTAGTTTATGAGCCTCTTGATTATAACTTGTTACTAGGATGCAATTGGACCTATGCTATGGTATTTTTCTTATCGTCCATTTTTTGTACTCTTTACTTCCCTCATGAAGGGGATATTGTGATGACTGACAAGTTATCCTTTGCGTACTCTAGTCCTAATGCATATATTGGACCATCGATCCCTGTGATCGACAATTCTCAACTGAAAACTGAGAATATCAGTGTTGGAATGTATTCTTCCCTTATGAGTACTTTTGACTTCATGACACCAAGCCACCACATTTATGCCATGTCCAGTAGGCCCACCTTGATAGGGAGGTCCATTCCTTTCCTCACTTCCTATTTTAGTTATCCTTGGACCCCACCTTCCTAGACTATGTCTTATGAGGTTCAACCACATACTGGAATTATATCACCAACCTCTCTTAGTCATCTTGGAGATGGGTCGACAACCTCTGCTAGTCATGTTGAAGACCAGTAACCTGCTGCTGCAAGTCATGTTAGGGGCACAATTCTAGTCATCGCTAGTCACACTGCGCATAAATCACCAACCTCTACTAGTCATGTTGGGGATCCATCACCAACCTCTTCCAGTCATGTTGGCAATTTGATACTAGCCTCTACAAGTCAAGCTGTTGGAATTCATATGATTGAGAAGCCTAGACATGTAAGATGTAAGCCCAAGTTCCTTTGTAGGCTTTGCGAAGGAGATCACCTTACTCATTTGTGCCCTGCTACTGGTGTGGTACAAGAAGCGTGGTCTAAAAAGAGAAAATATTTTTGAGTGTTTTGTCCCTTTCACACTTATTAAATTGGACTTGAAAGGTCACGAGTCTTAGTTAAGATCTTTTTCGACTCATCTTCAAAAAGAGAAAATATTTCCGAGTGAACTTGTCTCTTTCACACTTGTAAATTGGATTTGAAAAGACGTCTATTTGGCACAAGTTTATCCCTTTTTCACACCAAGTAGACTACAAGACATAAAAAAGGACATTTTTTGGTGTTAAGTTGTGATTTCATCTCATTCCCTTGCTTGCAGTATTGAGCCTATAGTCGGTTCTCACTTTGCGTTATAAAACATTTTCCTCGACATTTTTTCATCCTCAACCAAGCAGATCCTTGTTTATATCCTTCGCAATTTGAGACCCTATACCTGGGAGGGAACATTCCCTCAAGTTTCCATCTCTCGCATGCATCTCCTTGCATTGATCATATGTATGTTCCACTGCTGGAACTAGTATTATCTTATATTGGCAGCAGTCATGTCGCCTTTGAACATAGCACAAAGTTATTCATTCCATTCATCATCATAATTTTTGGATTAGCATGGCCTTAGGAAGCTGATCTCGTTACAGATTCTTCTCTACTGACTGGTTACTCTTCTAGTACCTATAGAGAATTTCATTGATGCCTCCTACATCTCATGGTTTCATCATTGGGTCTATGTTGTCGGAGTCCTCCATATGTCTCATGCTCTTGTTCAAAGGAAGTCTATCAACCTATGTTGACCACTCCTCAGAACTCTTGACTTTGCATATCAGTCATACCCTCAGTTTGTCTCAGAATCACATGGTACTGTAGTCCTATCATGCAACCTGGCCCTACTTTCATCATTGGTAGGTAACCTTGAACCTAACATTCGAAATTTCATCATTGGTTGTCAACTGGGTGGTTTCCCTTGTGTTCGACGATAAGAGATCTATTCACACATTGGGATTCATGCAGTTTCTTCGATTCCATTAGCCTTATTGGTGGTTTCCTCACCTTTTTCAACATTTTTCATCATCAGCTGTTATTCAGAGGGTCTTTTTCATGTACTGCTTGCACTTGGCACATGCGAAATACGCACAGGGTTGTTGGTTCATGAACATGTTCTTCATCCGATTTCAACCAAATCATGAAGCTCCTACTTTGTACCTCATGCTGACTGATAAGATATGCCTTAATGCTCTCCTTTTAGTGGGTCTCCTTCCATCGAATTCAGCCCATTTATTCTAGAAATGGGACCTAGAGTCTTATGAGTACCTTGAGGCTTGCAGTCATTAGTGGAAGGCTCTCTCTCCATCGACATTTGGGAATAATTCAATGTCTCCTGATCGATGGATTCTTCAGGTGTTCGACACCAGCTCCTTTATTCACACTTGTAAGAATGTACTCGGTGCCTTGATACCTACTTTCATCATCAGTAGGTTTTCTCTCATTTGTTAACTATATACATCAATGACCGGTAATCAAACGATGTCTCATTGTGTTTGACCTCAACTCCTTTATTCACATGATGTAGACTTGCACCCTTGGAAAATTGTGTAGAAGACTTGAAGACATCACTATGTGGCCGCAAATTTCCTGAGTTGTTACTTCTTTTTCATTGGACCAATACCTATATGACTTCAGTGATCATGGGAGATCAGATTGTACTCCATTGTATACAGATATCTTCAGATTGGTTTTGAGACTGGTTCTACTGGGCCTTTTTTGTGACTATGACAACTATTTGCATGTAACCGCATTTGTATTTGCCTATTCATGGCCATAGACACTTGTTTGGTATATTTTCACATGGATATGCAGTGTAATTTTATTGGCAGCCATGTATGCCAAGTCAGTGCAGAATGTAATGAGTAACTAGTTCGTCGAGTTGGTTCCCTACCACTGCACTTCTGGGTTGTTTATAATGTATTTTGGCCATCGTAGATACTCTTCTGACCTCACACATTAGGGGGCATATGTTATAGAAAGAGTTTCCTCACCCTATGCAATCTTGCATAGAGGGCCTTATTCCATTTCCTTATGTAGACTTATCTTCCTTGTTGATAAAATCCCAAGACAAAAATAAATAATTTTCCATATGTACGCATCTTGCACATTATACAACATGCATATAGACAGGCTTCTCCACTACATCTTGCATACATCGGGATTTGTGCCAATAAACGAAAATTAATGTCGGGTTTCCATGTCACGACAGGATATCTATGATCCTTGGCCTTCCATATACTAAAAAAGTTCCAACTCGACCCTTCAGTTCCATTTTGAAGGCTATAAATGGGCCAATTCCGAGCTATGGAAAGAAGAGAAAGAATTCAACTTTGAGAGAAAAGTTACTCTAGAGAAATTATTTACTTCATATTGAGTTTGCATCCCTTTTTCCTTTAAGTATGAACATAGCGTTCATCCCCCAAGCTCTTCCCTTGTTGATTGAGAACCTCATTATTTCTCTCTTATGAGCTTGCCTTTGGCGGAGGATTGAAGTGTTGGAGGCCCAACTGGAAGGAACTTAGTTTCTCGATTTCGAACCGTGCCAACACAGAAGTCTGTAATATTTTCACTTTTGTTGATCATTTATTAATAGAAATACTCCTTTCACATCCAATTGATATCTTACAAATATATTGAATTATTATTCCATGGGTGTATTTTTCATGTTTATTAATGGATTATGCTATCTAATGTGATAACCTTTTACATTACCACCATATGCTTTCTTTTCTTGTTTGTTGAGAACTTGTCATAGGTATATAGCTTTGGGTCATTGTGCTCAACGGTGGACTTCATCGAACATCTAGAAAAGGTAGGCCTCTTTCTTAGCTCTCTTGCACATTGGTTTATATAGTGTGTTTTTGGGATAGAGTTGATTTTTGTAGTCATTTCTGTCTGTTGTGGTTTACCCTAGTCGTAGAGAGATTTTCCTCATAATAGTACACCAAGGAAAAATGTGTGGGATGGCACTCGCCCATCCTTGCGACCAATAAATATATTCCACATGGAATTTTGATAGCCTAAGTGGCACCTATCTCCAATCCAGGCTAGAAACGTGCCAACTGGATAGGTGGGGATGTAAAATATCAATATCTTAACGAATTTAAAGGCCCACGTAAAGTGAGAAAGATATAGGGAATAGAGAGAAGGCCAATGAGGAAATACCAGGAAGTCCAATAGGTTTACATGGAATCATATTGGGGTTCCAAGTGGACCCAAGATTCCATATCAACATTCATTGCAACATAAATCAATAATTTTTCTAAGAAAATTACAACGTTTTTTTAGGCCATGAACTTGTAGGCCATTTTTGAAAGCCTAAACTGCGATTTTATCTACTCGAAAACCATGAGAACAAAGCATATCAAGGAAAAAATTTCCTCTACAGCTCAAATAAAATATATTGGAGTGATATTTCTAACGACGTAAATGGTTCATCAAAAAAAGTTAGTATGAGGGAGTTACATGCCAAATAGTGCAAGGAAAATTTTGAGACCCAGTCAACTTCTGAGGGCCATAACTTCTTTATCAAGAATCATATTGGGAATAGGAGTAGTCTATGGAAAAATCTTGATCCATAGAAGACATCCATGGAGCTATATTAATATTCTAGGAATCCAAAAATGCACAGGAGGAGGTAGAAGGAACCTATAACATTTGGGGCTAAAAATGTAATTTGGACTTAAACTTTAGCAGGCTATATCCAACATCCTAAAACTTAGATGAAAGTAAAAATTGGTTAGAATGCCCAAAATATGGTCATTCAGGGAACCATTTGATCTCTTATAAAATTACCAAAGGAGCAGGTGAAAGGATGCATAAGTATAGTTAAAAAACACAATTGATTAAAGGATGTGTTGAAGGAGTAAATGAGTAATATTCAAATGACCATAACTTTATTCTCAAGGCTCAGAATTGAGAAAGAAAGTAGTCACTGGAAGGTATTGGAAAAAGGAGTCCAAATATTCACCTAGAAACATGAATTGGATAATCACATTCATAAGATATCATAAATACTATTTCTGGAGTATTAAAAAGAGAAGAATGGTGCATAAACTAATATATTTGTTAAATTTGTTATAGTCTAACAAATCCTATTGCCTTCACATTTTGTAGAATTAAGAGAAAATAGATCATAATAGGATCAACATGGAGATTAGAGGTATGGAATTACATCCATGAATATGAAGTCAGGGGGTTGTCTGTCACCATGGGTAATGCAAAGACAAATTCAAATGGGCATGGATGAGGAAAGGAGGAGAGCATGAACTTGGTGGAGATCATAAAGATCCTACAAAAATATGTCCAAACTTATGAAGTTGATAATGATAGGATTATGAAATCCAAAGAGAAGCAATATGGCTTCAACATCAAGTTTATATTGAGCTTGGACATAATGTAGAAGAAAATGGATAAGGAGACAAAGTCAAGCAATTCAGGGAGTCATAGGTCTCATGATAAAAGAAGATAAATAAGAATTGTTGATAGGCATCATCATCACTCACCAAGGCATTCATCTAGGAGAGCACACAATATTTCAAGTCCATCTCTTTTTAGAAAACATAAGAGGAAGTTTGGGGTAGATGAGATACAAGGTTAAATGAATAAGATTAAGCCTTCTACCTTTGATGGTGAGCACAAGAAAGATGAGGATGAAGAAACCTGGTTGTTGGGCATGAGGAAGTAATTTCAATTAAATAATTATTCTTCACAGGAAAAAGGGAGAATTGCAATCTATCAGCTCAAGTGGAAGTCATCAATATGGTGGGACTAGTTTTTGTAAGTGCAACATAATGATGAGAAGAACATTACTTGGAGGGAGTTCAATAGGTATTTTCAAAAGAAGTACTTAAGCAAGAGTTATTATGATAGAAAGATGAAGGAGTTCTTTTAACTGAAGCTTGGAGTTATGACTATGTATGAGTATGAAAGGAGATTCTTAGAGATGTTCAAATGTGTTGATTTCATCAAGTATGAGAAGGTCAAGATTCAGAGGTACATGAGTGGGATGTCATCAATTTTTAGTGATAAAATACAATATGATGATCCCAAGACATTGGATGAAATAATAAGGAGATCCAAGTGTATCTATGATCAACATAGAGGAATACCTATGTTCCAAAAATATTGGGAATACAAGAAGAAATGAAAGATGGATCAGAGGAAGAAGGGGACAAAGACACCATTCTTCATAAATAATTCTCAGGGACAACCAGCTTCTAAGGATCCCAGAATGATAGAAACAATGGGGAAAAGACCAAGGTAGAAGCCAATGAAATGTTGGGATTGTGAGGGAGATCAGATGTACAAAGATTTCCCTCATATAGGTGAAAAAGAGAGAACTATTCATAATGTACATCAAGTTGATACAATGGAGGACATGGGCATAAATGTACCAAGGATATATGCAGCCCTAGATAACAAGCAAGTTGACTTTCAATCTCACATGATTGAAGTGGAAGGTAATATTAATGACCAATCCATTGATATTTTAATTGATTCATGATCTAGTCATAGTTATCTAGATCCTAACATGGTGGAAATATTTCATTTTCCAAGAAGCAAGATTGGGAAATCTTGGTTGGTGCAACTAGATACAAGAGATAAGAGAAAAATTAATGAGATGGTTAAGGCATGTCTGATGGACATGAATGGACTGAGCACAAGAGAAGATTTGAACATCATAACTTTAGGCTCATATGATTTCCTAATTGGTATGGATTGGTTGGAAAATCATCATGATGTCTTAGACTGCTACATTAAGGTTTTTTCTTTCTTGGATGATGAAGTGAATTTGAGGACAATCTAAGGTATTCCCAGGGTAGTAAATACTAGATAAGTTTTAGCCTTGAAGTTGAAGAAGAGCTTCAAGAAGGAATGCCAATATTTTCATCTCAGATGGAAGAGACACCCAAGGATAAAGTATCAAATATTGAATATTATGCGTTCCTAAAAGAGTTTGAAGATGTATTTAGAGAAATATCGAGGTTTCTAGTCAAGAGAGATATTGATTTCTCAATCAATATGATGTTGGATTACTCAGAGGGGGTATGAATCAGTAATAGAGAAATCTAATCCTTTTTAACCATATAATGCAAGTGCTATATCAATGTAGCATTATCATCCAATATTTCCAGAGTAATTAAACAATGAACAAATGAACAATCATACACATACCCAGTACACCAATGTTTTTACATGGAAACCCAAAGTGGGAGAAAACCACGAAATGATTTTTCTTATATGTCTTGAAAAATTACATTCATTGGAAGAATCAACTTCCTTTGTTTTCCAGTTGCAATTGAAAGGAGGCTACAACCCCCTAGTTTCTCAGGCTACAAACTGAGGAAAGTTCCAACGCCCCAATTGTCTGGCTACAACCACAAGGAGGATACAACCCGTTATGTTCTCCGGCTACAACCAGAAGGTGGCTACAACCACATGTCCGTTCCTCGTCTAACCGCCCTGACGTATAAGTAGAATGATGGAACCACTGTCACATTATCATTGTGAGATATACTACTATAAACCTGTACCAATCAAACTGCACCAAACAACCTATACCAATAGCTTGAACCATGCATCAACCATGCATCAACTTGTACCTCAACCTGTAATCAACCTGTACCATAAACAAGTGCATCAACCATGCAAAAACCTATACCAAACAACCTATAATCAACTTGTACCATAAAAAGTGCATCAACCATGCACCAACCTGTACCTCAGCCTACAAACCTTCCTTAACTTTAACAACAAGAGACTATCATTTTCATCAAACTTTAATTTAGTCTCACATGACTAGTTTTGGATTAGTCAACAACCCCAACTTGAAATAATCATAACTATTTACTTGTAATGAATAAATATATTAAAGTAGTACACAATGTTCTTCAGCGTGTTTTATGCAATTCCTCCAGGTTTCACTATTTGGAATCTCTCAGAAAAGGATTTATAGCAAAAATGACATACCTTGTTGAATTCTGGCTTATTCTAGAGAGAGAACTTGTAGAGCATGCCCCGCACGGAATATTTGTTGTATGTATCTGAAAATTTTACACAGAATATGAAAAACTGTACTCTAACCAATACATTTGGTCTTATGGAAATTGGATCTGTTATGAAGAAGTTATGACGTTTTTACCCGAAACAATTGTTTTAGACTAGTTTCATGACTAGCCACAAACCCTATTTTCCACGTAGTGTAACTCCACAAATACAATGAACCACAAGATTAAATTCATACCATAGCTACTTGGATATGTTTCCTCAATGGACTCCCAATTTCACTGTCTGAATCATTCTAGAAAAGTATTTATTGCGTAAATGGTGAGATGAACTGTAAATAACATACCTTAGAAAGAATCATCAAAATAATTTATCCTCCCTTGAATTCCGACCTTTTTTAATTCACCTTCCCTCTAAAATTTATCTTAGATATCCTTTGGTTACCTCTGTTGTCGCAATAGTTGACTCTAGGCTATAATAGAGCCAAGCCTTAGCACATTTTAAATGAAATAATAAGTTATCACTTGGAACTTGACTTGGGTTGCATGCAAGTAAATTCTAAGATAACCTTGAACCACTTTTGATTGGAAGCTACCCCTTCCAACCCAAGAGGGATCTCTCGAATATATGTCACAATAGGATATTTAATAAGCTTAATAGTGGGTAGATCTGTGGGTAACAATTTTTTTTTGGAATTTAAGTTTGTGGGTTGGACCGGGAAGGTAGTCCATTGGGCATGGAGTCAAACTATCAAGCCAATAATGTGAGTGTTCGGCAATGGAAATCCATGGAATAGAGGTGAGGTAGAAGATTATTGCAGAGAGAAGGATTTATAAATGTATGGAAACATAATAGAGAGGAAACATATCAATACACAAGGATCACTTAGCGATAAGTGAATTCCAAGCATAAATCAGTGGAAAGAGATGGTTGGGACAGAGCATCTAGCAAAGGATGAATTCTGAACCTTTAGATCTCTACAATAAACAACTTATAACCAATCCTCCAATAGAGCATCTAACAAACAAATGAATTCCATTACAAACACAGTTACAAATCGGGAAGAAAATGGAAATAAAACCTAGTTAAATGATGTGAAAACTAAGAAATAATACATTCTCTGCAAACACAATCACAAGAATCTCCGATATAGAAAAAACATGCCTCTGCACTATTTTATTAAATTGAAAATGAAATCTACAGCCACCAGATTCTACTTCGCTGCCTCCTCCTTTTCTCATCAAAGAGATATACAATATATAAGACTTCTCCAGCTTGTAGCCGACGCAAAACGACCCCAAAACTGACTAATAGTCATGAGAAACAAACTGGCAGTTGTTTAACTAAAATTTGGGTGCTTTCCTATATTTTTGGGCCATGTCTACAGTGCCATATTTAGGGTAACTTTTTACTACCTTCCTGAGCTCTAAATTCGGATCTAAAGATACCATCTGAAATCTTAGGATCTATAGATGTCAATCGACTACTCGAACATGTAAAACGACCTCTCCAAGGTTGAGAAAAGTGAGTTTTCCCACAGACAGTTTTTCTTGGAAAGACCTGCGATTTCGGTAGCTAACAAGATGAAAATAGGGGTGCTTTAGCTACCAAAACCCTGTCTTTCGGCAGCTAACAGTGTAATTTCAGGGTGCCATGAGCTACTAAAAATCCTGGAACTTTTAACCCATCCACATTTTATGCGTGAGGCTGGAACCCCGATTTCGGGCCTTCGGCCTTCGGGGAAACATAACAGTCATTATTAAAGTCTCAACGTCGGCCAAATACTTGACGACTAAAACCCCAAAATAGAACTTGGCTTTTACATATAACCCTATTATATCGATTTTCTTGGCACGTATTGCATTCTTTTTGTGCTTCCTTGTGAGATCTTCCTCCATGTGGCTTAATGCGTGGCGCTTGAATGCTTGGTCTCGACTGAATGGTTTCATATCGTAGATGTTTGGCCCTAGTGCACTCATGTACTCTCTCCTTGGATTTTTGTGTGAGTTGGATTGTGAGTGTTACACTGTTGTGGCACTTCAGATCATGAGGATGGGGTGCAATCAGTGTTATCATTTAATTAAAAGAAACATTAAACCAACCACAACGAGTGAGCATAAGTAAACAACCCATTATTTGGAGCTTATCTCAGCATTATTTGACTGAAGATGACAAGTAGAGAACATTTAGTGATGTGTTGTGACAGACAAGTGGTCATTTTTCCCACCCGCACTTTCGGTAGCTAAGGGCGTATGAAAACTGAGATTTAAGCTACTGAAAGACTGCACTTTCGGTAGCTAATGCTATAAATTTTTCCCTCCTAAGCCACCGATAGCCAAAATTTCAAAATTTGTTCCAACATAGGCTCCATACAGGAATGGTGATTTCCTGTAAAGCACCAAGAATAGTAGACCACTTGCCTTCATCCATTGGGAAAACTGAAATTAACCTTATCAAACTTTGAACCCTGTCATTTTACTTGGACCTTTCTGAAACAAAAAAGGCTTATGCATTCATTGGGATATGGAGTCATAATGCTTTACAAAAAAACCATATTGGATTCCAAAGTGAACTGGAGACATACTGAAAACCATTGTTGTACTCTAATGCTCAAAGTCAAGCTTATTTATATACATCACCTACTCTAACTACTGAAAAATTCCCACTGAATCAAATGATATAAAAATGCCAGTGAAGCCAATCCAATAACTGTCTACTTATTTGAAATCTTCTCACACTTTCTTTGAGCAGGCTAAAAAAGGAAACTAACAACTCCCATCTGACATGTTGTTGATCATGAGTGTTCAAACATTTCCTCGATTCCTGTGACAAAATATCCATGACATAGCATACTCCTCCATTAAATGAATCTAAAAGGTCAGCAAAAGGATCATGAAAAAATGCATGGTCCTAAAGTTTTAAATAATAAGCTTCATCAAAGACTATTGCGTGCTCCAATTTATTTTGCTTAGAATCATCCTCAAAGAGGATATCCAAACATCCTTCATCTGATATGGCATCTGTCTGAAGGTCTTCATTCCTCCATGAAAAAATTGCAGCAAATTGTTCTAGAGAAACAATATTATAATCATCAGTGTACTCATCATATTTAGGTTCAACAGATAACTCATGAGTGTCATCAGTCAGAAAAATGCTCAGAATATCAACTTTGGATTCCTTAAGCATGGGAAATTCTGGTTCTTTCTCTGGCATAATGTCTATCTCATATTCATACTCTTCCAAATCACAGTCTAATGCATCCCTGAAAAACAAACTTCCTTCAAGACCATTAAATGTGATAGCCCTATCCTCTTCATGAAACGAACCAGGGCTTACAAGTTGATTTCCTAGCTGGAAATCATCATCATAAATGGGTTCATTAATTTCTTGTAAAGTTTTATCAAACACATGATTGTCATTATTTAAAATCAGATTTACATTTTCAGAAATGGAAGAAGTCCGAATCTCATATCTGGGACTGTGTGAACACTGCAAATCTATGTAAGCAGGGGCTGCAACATGACTATCCAGGAGAAGATCTATGTAAGCAGGGGTTGTAACATGACTATGCAGGAGCATATCTATTTCTTCTTCAGTCAAAGGAGAAGGTGGTCTCTGTATTTTCTGGATAAAAAAATAATTATTTTCTTTCTCTTCTGCAGGTTGACCATGATGTTGAATATCTTCTTCTTGAATATGATCACAAGAGATATCATATCCTACTTCTTTATCAACCAACTCTTCTTCATACTGATTATCTTCGTCAACTTGAGAAATTTCTCTTATTCCTTCCTCCTCTTCAAGAAGATTTGTTTGATCTTTTTGTCTTATGAATTTCATATTATAGCAATCTTCAAAAAGCATTTCAGCTGAATAGATTCTTTTACAATGTTGATGAAAAAGTATGTGAAAATCTTTCAGTGAAGGAATACTAGAATGTGGTAAGGATTTATACCTAAGTCTAGCATCTCTTTCCAACAAAAACATAAACGATTTCACGAGGACATCTTCATGATGAATATTTAATTCATCCATGAGCTTGTGGAATTCAAACAAGTGTTGAGCAGGATTGTTGTCCGCATATTCTCCAAATTTACGAAGGAAATCTTCCCAAATTTTAATGTCTAGAACAGTGTTTGGAAAATGATAAACATTTGTAAAGTCCAAAGGAGCAAATCTTGTAGCAATCCAAGCAATGAATGAATTCAACATTTTGAGACCAGTGCATTCGCCAGTGAATCATGTAGAGTCTTCGAACCAAGGAGATGATAGGTGAATGATCACAGCCAAATGAATGCCTATCCCTTGTTCACCATAAAGGAATATATCTAAAAAAAAAATCGTATCCCAGGGAAGATAATTTCATTCCTCCATCCCCGAAAATGGCGCCAAAAAATGTTGTCAAAAGAGTTGACTATAGGTTGTAATAGAGCCAAGCCTTAGCACATTTTAAATGAAATAATAAGTTATCACTCAAAACTTGACTTGGGTTGCATGCAAGTAAATTCTGAGATAACCTCAAATCACTTTTGATTGGAAGTTGCCCCTTCCAACCCGAGAGGGATATCTCGAATATATGTCACAATAAGATATTTAATAAGCTTAATAGTGGTAGATATGTGGGTAACATAAATTTTTTGGAATTTAAGTTTGTGGGTTGGATTGGGAAGGTAGTCCATTGGGCATGGAGTCAAATGATCAAGCCAATAACATGAGTGTTCGGCAATGGAAATCCATGGAATAGAGGCAAGGTAGAAGATGATTGCAGAGAGAAGGACTTATAAATGTATGGCAACAAAATAGAGAGGAAACATATCAATACATGAGGAGCACTTGGAGATGAGTGAATGTCAAGCATAAATCAGTGTAAAGAGATGGTTGGGACATAACATCTAGCAAAGAATGAATTTTGAATCTTTAAATCTCTGCAAGAAACAACTTATAACCAGTCTTGCAATAGAACATCTAACAAATGAATGAATTCCATTACAAACACAGTTACAAATCGGGAAGAAAATGGAAATAAAACCTAGTGAAATGATGTGAAAACTAAGCAATAAGACATTCTCTGCAAACAAAATCACAAGAATCTCTGATATAGAAAAACCATGCCTTTGCACTATTTTGTTAAACTTAAAATGAAAGCTACAGCCACCAGAATCTACTTTGGTGCCTCCTCCTTTTCTCATCAAAGAGATATACAATATATAAGACTTCTCCATCCTGTAATTGATGATAAATGACCCCAAAAATGACTAAGACTCATGAGAAATGAATTGGCAGTTGTTTAATTGAAATCTGGGTGCTTTCCTACATTTCTAGGCCATGTCTGCAGTGCCATATCGCGGAGAACTTTTTCCTACTTTTCCAAGCTCTAAATTCAGATATGAAGATACCACCGAAAATCTTAGGATTTGTGGATGTCAATCGACTATTCGAACGTGTAAAACAACCTCTCCAAGATTGAGAAAAGTGAGTTTTCCCACAGGTAGCTTTTGTTGGAAAGACTTGCGATTTCGGTAGCTAACAGGTCGAAAACAGGGGTTCTTTAGCTATCGAAAACCCTAGCTTTCGACAACTAACAGTGTAATTTTAGGGCGCCATGAGCTACCAAAAATCCTGGAACTTTTAACTCATCAACGTTTTATGTGTGAGGCTGAAACCCTGATTTTGGGCCTTCGGGCTTCAGGGAAACAAAGTAGTGGTTATTAAAGTCTCTATGTCGGCCAAATCCCCAATGGCTAAAACCTCGAAATAGAACTCGGATTTTACATATAACCCCATTATAGAGATTTTCTTGGCACATATTGCATTCTTTTCGTGCTTCCTTGTGAGCTCTTCCTCCATGTGGCTTAATG
>JZKD02S2265386.1:223204-236839 GCA_000966675.3 Picea glauca
CCCCTTTTTTCCCTGATCACAATGGTACCTATCATTTGACACCCTTTTTCTCCATGGTCCCACCCACCCCTCCAGACCCCTTTTGTTTCCCCTATACTATTTTCCTACTCCTTTGTCCAAATGACTACCACATGATCCCAAGAACTCAATGCCTTGATTGTTGACAACCACTAGAACAAGGAAGACATCAAGCATATTAGTTCCAACATTAGCTCCATCAATTCAACTATATATATCCTCAAGGAACAATGTTCCCACATCAAAGACGTCCAGGAACAATGTTCCCACATGAAATACATCAAATAACACTTCCTGGGCCATTCCCAGAACCCGTCCTCTTCTGAGAAACCATCTTATCAGGATGACCATGACTCTTCCCATTACCAAGGCCCTCATACTACCCACTTTTCCTGAGAGCTCCTCCCTCCTAGAATTGAGGTGAAAAAATTTGATGGATCAGATCCTATAGGATGGGTCACGCAAATGGAACATTATTTCTCTATGCATGGCATTACTAATGATTTAGACAAGCTTCATTATGGTGTCCTACATATGGATCTGTAATGATGGAAATGGAAAAAAAAGGCACACCAAGGGTATCTTTCTTGGACATATTTTGTGGTTGAACTTTATGATTGCTTTGGCTCTGAAAGCCACCATTTAGGCCATTTGACCAAGTTAAAGAAGTCAGGGACATTGAAAGACTTTATTGTTGCATTTGAGCACTTGGATTTCAGAATGGAGGGCATGTCATATACTTTCTTTAGGGAATGCTTTATCAGTGGCCTCAAATATGAAATTCGTGAACATGTTCTCATGGCACACCCCTAGATTTGGTTAGAAGATACCCAACGAGCCACGAAATCCCTACAGATTGTTTCCTCCCAGACCCTCAAACCTTCCTTTCCTCCTTTCTCTAAACCCACCAATTTTCCCCCTCCTACAACTCCCCTCAAGATCCATAAATTAACCAGGGATGAAATGGTTGAACATCAACTCAAGGGTATTTGTTATAATTCTGATGAAAAATATTTTCTCGGGCACAAGTGTAAGGAACAAAAGATTTTATGGTTGCGACTGAGGATATTTCTGAAGAATATGTTGTTGTTCCACCTATGGGGGAACTACCACCGCCTTCTGACCTCACCCCACCCTCTCACCCACCAGATGTTGACCCAATGATTTCACTTAAATCCCTCACTAGATTCTCTACTCCCCAGACTCTCAAATTAATTGGTTAAATCAAAAATAGGAAAGTCATCATCCTTGTGGATAGTAGTAGAACCCATAACTTTATTCATTTTTGCGTTTCCCAAGAATTCAATTGTTACTTCTATGTCGTCAATAATTTTCAAATAATGATTGCCAATGGTGGTTCCATGAAATGTGGGGGATGATGTGAAAATGTGTGACTCCAAATTGGTCAGTATCACATGAAATCCCATATGTTTTCTATAGACATGGGTGGTTGTGACAATGTTCTTGGTGCCAAATGGTGACACACTATAGTCCCCATTCTCATGGATTTTAAGAACTTAATCATGCAATTCCAACAAGAGGGACAACAATATAAGTTCCAAGGAATCACTACAAGCTCCCCTGAGATCATCAATTCCCATCACATGGAAAATATCCCCAAAAAAGGTAATTTAGGAATTATATCCCAAATCCACTCCATTCATGTTGTTGAGACACCTTATGTGCATCTCGACCTCCAATATATCATCTCCTGCCACCAAGTTTTTTTTACCACCCCCAAGAACTTCCCCCTTTCTGTGGAGTCCATGATCATTCCATCCCTCTCATCTTGGACAGTCTTCCTCCCAATGTTCGGCCTTATAGTCATCCCTTTTCCCAGAAGAATGAAATTGAGAAAAAATTTCATGAATTACTAGAAGTCGGTGTTATCCATCCCAACACTAGCCCCTATTCTTCCCATGTGGTCATGGTACTGAAGAAAGAAGGTACTTGGTGCATGTGTCCTAATTTTCGCGCCCTCAACAAACACACAATCAAAGAAAAATTTCCCATTCCTGTCATTGATGACCTCTTGTATGAATTGAGTGGTTCTTAGTACTTCATAAAATTGGATCTATGTTTTGGATAAGACCAGATCCATATGAAAGAAGAAGGCATTCCCAAGACTACATTTCACACTCATGAGGGTCATTATGAATTCTTGGTAATGCCCTTTGGATTGTGTAATGCTCCTTCCACTTTCGAAAATCTTATGAGTCATGTCTTTTGTCCTTTTCTCCATCATTTTGTCTTAGTTTTCTTTGATGATATTCTCATCTATAGTAAAACTTGGCCATCCCATCTCTCACATGTGAATCAAGTTCTCCATCTACTCTCTAAACATCAAATTTTCCTCAAACAATCTAAATGTACCTTTGGTGCCTCAGAAGTTGAATACCTGGGTCATATTGTCGGCAAGGATGGTGTCTGAGTGGATCCTAAGAAAATTGAATCAATGCAAAATTGGGCTTGCCCTAAAACTCTTAATATCTTGCATGGTTTTTGGGGTTTAACGGGCTATTATAGGAAGTTTGTTTGGAATTATGGAAAGATTGTAGCTCCTCTCACTTCCCTCCTTAAAAATAATGCTTTCACTTGGACTTCAGCTGTGGATCATGCCTTCCAAGCCTTAAAATATGCTATGTGCTCGTCCCCTACCCTATCCCTCCCAGAATTCACAAAGACGTTCATATTGGAATGTGATGCTTCTAGGAAAGGAATTGGAGTCATCCTCATGCAATATGGCATGCCCTTGATCTTCACTAGAAAACAACTTTTAGAGTGACATTTGGGCGAATACATTTATGAAAAGGAAATTTTATCTATTCTGCATGTTGTGGATCTCTGACATCCTTATTTATTGGTTCAATGATTCCAAATCAAAAATGATCATCAGAGTCTCAAGTATTTCTTGGAACAACAAATTTCATCCATGACTGATCCAAAAATGATCTTTTAAAGACTATAGTTAAGTTTATGAATGAATTATTTAACCATTTAAGATTTAAAGAGGAGAATCTTAATGAAATAAGTTGTATCCATATAAAAGTAAAAACAACAAACCATAACACCAATATTGATAATAGAGTTCGACACAAGTTTGCCTATGTCTTCGGGCCTTTGTCTCAGCGGGGAAGGATTCTTATTAATATTCAATGCTTTAAGAATACAAAAGAAAGACTTACATAACATCTCCTGAAACCACCTTTCATATGTGCAACTTATGGATAGAAACATACATCACCATTGGCTGGAACAAGAAATTTTGAGACTTTTGAGTATGAAGTCGGCTATGCTTGGCTCAACACCTTGGGATCTAGAAGCACTTTTCTGTATGGCTACTTAGATGCAAAAACATAAGACATATTCAGACTCCCCTTGAAATGATTCAAATTTTGAGTATCAATTCAAATTGCTTATGAACAGTCCCTCAAGACCTCCCCTCGACACAAATCCCAATGTTGTGCCCTGTCAGATCCATACAGTCCGTACAGTCTCGATTCATGTGCACAAAAAACTATTTTTTCTCGATTTTTATGCCCAACTAAATAAGCCAGACTCCTCCAAATTTAGCGACAATTAACCAACTTAGCGATAGTTATCCAGATTTAGCGAGATTTCACCAGATTCAAAGGATCCCTGCCAGATTTGGTGGTAACCACCATATTTGGAGGAACCACCAAATTTGGACTTCTAGAAGGTGCCATGTGGTGCCTCCTCATTGGGCCACATGTCACCTCACCATTGGCTCAAGCCACATCAGCTTTCCCAGTTAGCTTCTACATGTCATTCATACGGTCTTCCATGCCATCGTGCATACATGTCAACCAACCAAAACCTTCCATGTGTCATCTGTATGGGCTACCATGTCATCATATATACTGCCATGTGTTACATTCATACAATGGAATTTCATCCTTCCATACTTCCATGTGTCATGTCCATACAGTGCCATGTGTCACCTCTGTATGGTGCCACATGTCACTTTCATACTGGTCCAAGTCACCCATGAAAATGCCAAAAATGACTTACACCCATTAGCTTCTGGTGCTGCCATGTGTCATGCTGACATCAACATGATGTACTATTGAAATCATCATTACGTATTGCTGACGCATCCATTGACTTTGAGATATTGACTTTGAATTTGACATTTTTTACCTGTTTGGGAAAAAGCTCATAATGCGATAAATTTCGCACACGGACTCCATTTTCGGAAAAAAATATATGGTCGGAATCGACATGACAAGCCCTACACAATGGCCCTGGTTTCATCCAATTCTAAGAAATTTGAAATTTTGGCCTTCCTTGATCCATTTGGATCACACCTCCCCACTAAGACCTTTTGGTCCTCCAAAAGGGTATTAACCAGTCATCAAGTGTGGGATAGGGATCCCCACTTGTACTTTGTCTTTAAACTCTGGCCTATGCACTTGTCACATCATAATCAATTACATAATAACCATGAAAACTAAAATCATATTGTTAGCCACTTGAACTTGTTCACATCTTACTGAATCCACTACCATCCATGTAGAAAACATTATCAGTGATAACATAAGAAATATGACTAAAAATGAACCAATATGTTTGATGGTCTTGCATGAAATTAACTTATCTTGAAGCAAAGTATGATTGAACTCCCATCCTACAACCATCTCATGTTCATTCTTAAGATCAACTGCTTTACTTGGCACAATTATAGGTGTATTTCTTGCATAAGTTGCCTTCTTTAATTGTTCCATTGTTAGAAGAGATTGATTTTCTTTTATGTGATGATTATGTACAACATATTCATTGCCTTTCTTAAACAAGCGATATTCATATTTTTCCCTGTAGAAGATTGCTTTGTGATCATATAAATAAAGGCTTCTTAAGACCATTCCACATGTTTCTAGTTGCACCACATCACATATTACTTCATCCACATACTTAGATATAATTGCAAACTTTATGATACATTGCTTTGTTATGGGAAATTTATGATCTTTGCTTATCCAATTAAGTGAATAGGGTTTGTGATGCATCTTAGTATTTAATCCCAATTTATTAACCACTTCATCTGAAATTAAGTTAGATTGAGATCCACTATCTATTAATGTGTTTATCTTAGTATGTTTCATTATGACCCTTATATGAAACAATTTACTTCTTGAATCAAAACCGTCACCAATTTTACCTGTCAAACCAACTGATGTAATCTTAGAATCATCACCTGAATTTGATCCCAAGTTTGTTGGTCATGTTGTTGGTGCAAATTTTTTCCTCCCTTTCCTTTCTTTGAACCACTTTGGTCTCTTTTCTGGGTGCAATTTCCAACAATGCTCATCATCATGCCCTTCTTTCTTGCAATGCTTGCAAGATAGCTTCTCTTCCTTTACTGTCGTTGAATTTTCTTTCTTCCAATTCCCTTTTCCTTTTCCATCTTTCTTTGAAGAGGATTCCCTCGATACACTAAATCCAATTTTTCCTGCTTCGACATAGACCTCATCAAGATTAGTATTCCAAACATAAATACAGTATTATGAATATGAGAAGAAAAACCTCCTATATACTTCATAAGAGTTTCTTGTGTAGTTAATGAAACATCTAACATCAAAGCCATCTTATGAAATTCATCTATATATTCCTGCACTGACTATACTTTTCTTAATTTAAGACATTTCCATTGAATTAAATCATTTTCCTTATATCCCAATGGATAGAACTGTTTTCTAAGTGTGGAAATAAAATCATGCCATGGAAAAATCTTACCAACTTGTTGAGTTCCATGTTGCATCTTACTTTGCCACCAGATGAGAGTTGTTCCTTCAAGATGAAGTGATTCCAATCTAATTTTGGTTTCCTCATCTCTGATTTGTTGCACATTACAATATACCTCCATCTGTCTAACCCAGTTATCAGGCTTTTGAACATTAACTTTGCCATCATACATAGGTAAAACAAATTTTACATCAAGTTTAAGTAATGGCATACCAGGCTTATGTTTATGAGAATGTTTTCTTGAAGTAGAATTTGAACTTGTACTTGAAGAAGAACAAGAAGATGATGGATATGAAGGAGGTGAAGGAGGATATTTTGGAGGGTCCTCTCCTTTTTCACTTTTGTCTTTCTTTGAATATTCTCCTTGAACCGATCTCTTCCATTCCAAGTAATCATCATACAATACTTTTACCATATCTGACATGTCAAAGAAATTTCTTTTAAACTCTCTTTCATTTTGAGAAAGACCTTCTTCCGATGCCATCTTCTCACTTTGAGATGTCCTCTTTCTTGAGAAAATCTTCGGATCCCCTTCTACAAGCTCTCCTTCACCATGACTTAGTTTTTCCCTAGTAATCATGCAAACTCAAACAACCAACTGTCAATCTGCTCTGATACCTCTTGATCCAAAAATGATCTTTTAAAGACTATGGTTAAGTTTATACATGAATTATTTTACCATTTAGGACTTAAAAAGAAGAAGCTTATTGAAAGAAGTTGAAGCCATATAAAAGTAAAAACAACAAACCATAACACCAATATTGATAATAGAGTTCAACACAAGTTTGCCTACGTCTCCGAGCCTTTGTTTCAATGGGGAAGGATTATTATTAATCTTCAATGCTTTAAGAATACAAAAGATAGGATTACATAAGAACTCCTAAAACCACTTTTCATATCTACAAATTTTGGACAGAAAAAAAACATCACCATTGGCTGGAACAGGAAATTTTGAGACTTATGAGTATGAAGTCGACTATGCTTGGCTCGACACCTTGGGATCTGGAAGCAATTTTCTATTTGGCTACTCAGATGCAAAAATAGGAGCCATACTCCCCACGAAATTATGCATCTTTTGAGTATAAATTCGACTTGCTTCTGAGCAGTCCCTCAGAATTTCCCCTCAGCACGAATCCCAATGCTATGCCCTATCAGATTTGTATAGTCCGTAAAGTCTTGATTTGCATGCCAAAAAAACTATTTTTTCTCAATTTTCATGCCCAACTAAATAATTCAGACTCCGCAAAATTTAACGATAGTTAGCAAAATTAGAGACAATTAGCCAGATTTAGTGAGATTCCCCCAAATTTGGAGGATCTCTGCCATATTTGGTGGTAATCGCTAGATTTGGAGGAACCACCAGATTTGGTCTTCCATAAGGTGCCACGTAGTGCCTCCTCATTGGGCTACATGTCACCTCGCCATTGGCCCGAGCCACATCAGCCTACCCATTTAACTGGAATGTGTCATCCGTACGGTTTGCCACGTCATTGTACGGACACGTCAACCAACCAAAACCTACCACGTATCATTCATATGGACTTCCACGTGTCACGTCCATAAATTTCCATGTCATCCTTCTGTACTACCACGTGTCGCATCTATACAGTTCCAGGTTATTCTTCCATAATGCCACATGTCGCGTCTATACAGTGCCATGTGTCACCTTCGTACGATGCCATGTACCACTTCCGTACTGGTCCAAGTCACCCCTGAAAATGACAAAAATGATTGACACATGTCAGCTCCAGGTAGTTCCATGCCTCATGCTGACATCAGCATGACGTACTGCTGACATCATCTGTTGACTTTGACTTTGACTTTTTTTGTCTATTTGGGAAAAAATTCAAAATGCGATAACTTTCACATACAGACTCCATTTTCAGAAAACAATCTATGGTCAGAATCAAAATGATGAATCCTATGCAATGGAACTATTTTCATCTGATTCTGATAAATTTGAAATTTTGGCCTTCTTGGATCCATTTGGATCACTGACAAAACAAAAATGGGTGACCAAGATATTTGGATATGATTATGATATCATGTACAAGAAGGGAAAGGAAAATGCAGTGGTTGATTCTCTTGCTTAGAATTATGAATAAAACAAGTCCCTTTTCTCCCTCTTCTTCATTGTACTAGACGGGCTCCAAGATGTTTGTCACAAATGGTTGCAAGACCCCAAAATTTCTAGCCTTCTCCACCAATTGCAACACAATTTTTCAATTTCTCCAGGGTACACTTGGCATAATGAAGAGCTTCACTACAAAGGCCATTTTTATTTATGCAAGCAATCCCAACATAAATCCAGAGTGCTTTATGAACTTCATGCCTCACCCACAACCAAGAATTCAAGGTTTACCAAATCCTATGAACAAGTCAAACGTTATTTTTTCTGGGAGGGTATGAAATAGAACATCTTCACCTTTGTGTCTAAATGTGAGGTTTTTCAATGAAACAAGGGAGAAACTGTCAAAGCTCTAGGCACACTCCAACCACTTTTGATTCCCCATGCTATTTGGAGAGATATTTCTATGGATTTCATTGTGGGATTACCTAAATCAGGAAATAAGTCAGTCATCATGGTGGTAGGGGATCGTCTCTCCAAATATGCTCATTTTTGTGGTCTTCAACACCCATTCACAACCTCTAAAGTGGCTCAAATATTCATGGATAGTACCATCAAGCTTCATGGCATGCCTAATTCTACTGTCTTTGACAGAGAACCCACTTTCACCAACAATTTTTGGAAAGAATTGTTCAAGATACAGGGCAATTGCATCTTAACACTACCTATAACCCCCAGACATATGGCTAGATTGAAGTTGTCAACAAGTGTTTGGAAACATATTTGAGGTGTTTTGCAGCTGAGCAGAAAAATTGGTGGGCTCAATGGTTACCCCTAGTTGAATGGTGGTACAACACATCTTACCATACAACTACTCGCATGACTCCTTTTGAAGCATTCTATGGAAAAAATGCCCCATAAGTTCTCTCCTATATGCTACGGGTCTTGAAGGTTCAGGAGGTTGAAAAAAATCTTACAGTCCGTGAGGCTATTCTTCATCCCCTCAAAGCAAATTTGGTCATGGCTTAGAATTGCATGAAGCAACAAGAAAATCAAGGTCATTCTGAGCGCCATTTGTTTGAAGGGGACCAGTTATTTCTTCGACTACAACCTTATAAGAAGACTCCACTCAAAGCTCAACACTGTCAGAAACTTGCACCCAAATTTTATGTTCCTTATATAGTGATCAAGCGTGTGGGATCGATGGCCTATCAGTTAGCTCTACCTAGTCCGTTGAGGATCCATCATGTTTTTCATGTTTCCTACTTAAAGAAGGTGATTGGAACTAAGTGCCAAACTCAAACTAGTCTCCTTGAGTTGGATGAAGAAGGTTCCATATGGTTGTAGCCACAAGTAGTCTTGGCCCAGAGAGAGCGTCATCTCCGTCAGTGCACCATGCAGGAAATGTTAGTATAATGGAAAGATACACCTCCAGAAGATGCCACCTAGGAGCTGGCCACCATTCTACAATAATTCCCTCATATGAAGACTTGAGGACAAGGTTGTTCTTCAAGGGGGAGGGCATGTTAGGTACCTAACCTCCCTAACCCCTCATGGAGGTATAATAATATAATTCCATGTAATAAAGGTCAATATTAATAAGGCCTAGAAATAAAGAAGAATAAGTCAAATGTAAGAAGACCTAATAGAAGCTTCCGCTTCTAGAAAGATCTTCCTCTAGATTGTTCTTTTGGATAGATAGAGTATAAATATAAGTATAGGGTATGGGAAATATTGTCTTGGATATTATTATAATAGATCTCTTCTCTGCTGGAGGTTTCCCCTTCAAAGAAGCAAGTGAAAATTGCTATCAGTAATCAAAGTGCTCTTTCTGGTGTTATTCTGGTATTGTTATGATTATATCATTGCTTCTCTGCCATTTCTAGCTAAAATATTTATGTTATGCATACTATTTTATATCTGGAATACTACATAAAAACTATCAAGAGGAGCCAGTTGGAATAGGTGGGTGGCCACCAATATCCACCTGGATCACATGTCCTCCATAACTGATATTGAGAGCAAGTTCTTCATCAATCCTATTACATAAAACACATCATGGGAATCAAATGAACCTCCTCACTCAAGCTAGAACAAGACTATTCCCTCTCCCTTCACTACAGACTTGGAATCATCACCAAACTCCATATGCAATCATGAGTCCTTCTCTGTCAAAATTTTGACTAGATAGCATGCTTCTTTCATATGACAAGATGCACCATTTTTCAATTACCACACGCTCCTGGTAGTTGTGATGGTATAAAGGAAATAAACTAATGATAAATCCTTCTCAAACTTCATTGCAAACTCATCTAGATGCATCTCTGTTGATTTTTGTGTCTGTATATTTTATGTTCTCTTCTTCTTCTATGGACATTAAGATGCATAATGTCCATGCTCATGACATGATAATCACTTGATTTTACTCAAGTCCTTCTTCTTCCTTGGTTCTGATGTTCCTCCATCATTGTTACCCTTCTTGCTGGAACCCTTTCCTTTTCCCTTCCTTATCTTACAAACAAGGGCCAAGTTCTCAACACTACTTCCTTCCTTTCTACCTTTAGACTCCTCTCGAGTCTCTTCCTACATGAAATCATTCTGAAGCCTCTTCCAATCTGGTATTTTTTCCCTAGTGCATACTTTGTTGACAAATGGTTCCCAAGACTTGGGAAAACCATTTAGTGCCACATTAACGAGCTCTACATCATCCAATTTCTCCCTTATAGCTACAAGATAATCACATATTTGAGTGATCCTCATGAAATAGCTACTAACATTATTAGATCTAGACATCTACACAAATCTGATTGTATTTATTAACACCGCATTCCTATTCATGTTAGTGCTCTAGAATAATCCTACCAGGGAATAAAAAATATCTTTGGTCATATTATTATTGGATAGGTGAGGAATTAGATGATCTTTCACTGAACCCAATATTACCCACTCAACTTTAATCTATTTCTTCTCATGAGTTTCTAAATCTTGTTGATTTGTCGATGGAAAAACTTATTTTTCCACTAACTCCCAAATGTCATATTCTTTCAAAACCAAAGTAACTCTTGCTTTCCAAGATAGGAAGTTGGATGCTCCATATAATATGTCTTCAAATATCAAACTTTCTACTACCATCCCTTAGACCTGATAAACTACCATGGAAATAACCTACTGCTAAAACTATCCCTGTACTGACTTGTACAATCATGTACACTTCTATCACCACGAAAACCCATGTATGTACAAAATTTTCCCTAAGAAAACTTGTGTATGTACATGACTATTCTTACTACAACTCATGTACATATCCGTACAATGACAAACCCTAGTTCTGCTTTAGTATGGTTGTTTACTTGAAATCCAACCCTTGATTTCTAACTATTGGTTATTGATATGTTGAGATCTCCTTGCAACTCTGATAGATTTTCTTCTAAATTTTTTGGATATGAGATCTATCCTCTTTCTTAGATAAATTCCTTTGATACCATGTTGATTTTCCTACTCTAAAACCTAGGTACTTTGTCATCTACTGATTTCCTTATTGTAAATCAAATTAGCAGCTCATAAAATAGAATACACTTGTTGGAATAATCAACTCAAATAAATAGCAGAAGCAATATAAGAAACCAAAATATCATACACAAAACACAAAGACATTCTTCCCATTAAGTAATATTGTAATTCAAATAACTTCAAATCTTACAAGGGATCCCTTAATGGGAAAATGGCCCACAGAAAAATACATAAAACTTTAGATAACACCTACAAACCCTAGAAACTCATGGTCTGTTGTATGATCTAAAAATTTTACGTTTCCTAAGATGTACATTCCTTTCCTTTATCAAAATTGAATATATACATTTGTCTCCACTAAAACCTGTGTACACATGCACAAGGACTATATGGAAAACTCCATATCGTGTAACCTTGTTGTTGTAACTCCAATCTGTTGAAGCCCACTTGTGGTTGCCTCTGTTCTCTCTTCTCCATGACCTGTAATGATCTCTAAATGGAATTCCTTTTCCACCTATCCAATATCTCCTTCAATAATAGTCCTTCATTATCCAACCCTCTCTGTATCCAAAAAGTATCAAGTGTCTCCTCCTTCACCCTTGCCATACTTTTGTAATATTGAGTTATGACCTAACCCTAATCTCCAAAGTGATTGATGGTTGAGATTACTTCTCACCTCACCTAAGATTAATGGATAATATTTAATTCACCAATGCTAATTACTTTAGCATTTCATTAAATAAAAGTCAACTAATTAATAAAATAACTGTACTTTAATAATTCATTTAATTAAAGTAAATTACCAAGGTAGAAGGCTTGGGATGACTTCCATGCATCTAGACACTTAGACCTTTGCAGAAGTACCTATTTGATGCGAAAAACACCAACATGTCTAAGGTATACATATCATGAGGAGATTGGGTTAGATATTCAACTATGTTTTGGTTTTGAGAAACCCTAGAATTAGGATTATTCATCGACCATTTCAATACTCCTTTATGAAGGAAAAACATTACATCAAATACTAGTTTCTCAATGTGCAGAGGGTTCAACATTTTAGAGATAGATGCTTATTTTCCTTTAGCATCAATTTTAGGATAATCATAATTATGATCCTAAGTCTAGACATTAAAATCTAATTCACACATGAAAACATTAGACAGGTTTCCCCCTTGCGAAGGTGGAGGGTTGTTATGAACTTTAGAAACCATTTGTTGGCATTGTGGAGGAAATGCGTTAGTAAATACAATGGGTTTCTAGTGGGAATTCCTTTGATCCAATAATCATTGGGCTTCATCCAACTTGGGGAATTGATTGGTGATCCCAAAAGGATCTAGAGAAGGCTAAGAATAACTCAAAACTCACAGAGGCAACTCAAAATGCTCAAAATGGCTCCAGCAAACAAAGAAATGGAAAAAATTCAAATTTCCCAAAACTAAGTGAAAATGGCGTGATCACATAGAGAATGCCAAATTATTTTTAACAGAACAAATGACTCATCAAACAAAGTTACAGATTGAAAGATATTTGTGGTCAAAGTTTGGTCAACCTAGCCCAGTCAGCAGGGGATGAGTCATCATCTGTACTGCTGACTTTAGGATCCATACAAATATTGTCATCATCTGTACAATGCACATGTAAGAGAAGGGAAGTGACACATGTCACCCAGTTATTGTCTTTTCAGACCGATCCATGGACCAGTCGGATTGTGCCACGTGGCAGTCTGTACAGTCTGTACGACTGACATGGAATTGACGTGGAATAATGACTTGGCAGGGGGAAACATGGACCAATGAGGGGCCACCAGGTGGCCCAATCAAGGTCTTCCATGTAGCAGGCAAAAAACACCCAATGACAACCCGTGAACGAATTTCAAAAACAAAAATTGGCGGGTTTGCCAAATCTGGCAGACCACACCAAATTTGGAAACAAGTTGGAAGAGATTCTAGTGACACCGAAAAATTTAGTGGTGGATCAATATGTATCGAAAATATATATAACCAACACACCAAAAATAGATTTTGTGGGATTCGACCCCGGAACCTCCGCCTAAGCCCAAGCCTTAATACATCCACCCATAACCACTACGTTGTGGGTACCACTTGGTACATCCACCCACATTTAATATTAAAAAGGTGCAATCTGCCTAGCGATGGGGGAAAATATACTTGGAATGAATTTCTAGGTGGTACAGTCATTATTGTATGTTACAGAGGGCATGAAAATCGAGACATAATTCTTCTTGGGCCTGGGAGTGCCAGAGTCAGATCAAAGCG